>BHFT01024528.1:61727-76606 GCA_004320025.1 Laticauda laticaudata
CCCCCCCCCCCCCCCAATCAGCCAGCAGAAAGAAGAAGAGACACATTGGGAGGTTCCCATGGCGGAAGATTGACCTACTTCAATGGGGATCCAGAGTCTATTTCTGGAGATCTCTCCCATGCAAATCCACCCATAGCCACAAAGGAGATTCTGGTGCATGCTGCAATAGACCTCAGCTAAGCTTTTCCAGCTCCCGAGATTAAAAACCTGGGTGGGTGGGTTCAAGAAGAGATCAGAGAGCCGTTCGTCTGAAATGGTCTAGGGGGCAGAGGGCTGGACTAGAAGACCTCCAAGGTGCCTTCCACGAAAGAAAGGAAGGAGGGAGGGGGAGGGAGAGAGTGAGGAAGGAAGGAATAGCAATAACAATAGCAACAGCCCTGAGACTTATATATCACTTCACAGTGTTTTCACAGCCCTCCCTAAGCGGTTTATAGAATCGGCCTATTGCCCCTGACCTCGGAAGGACGGAAAGCTGAGTCAACCTTGAGCCAGTCAGGATCGAACTTCTGGCAGTTGGCAGAGCCAGCCTCCAATACTGCATTCTAACCAGGGTGCCTGGCTCTAGCATACATTATGTCTGGTTTCCAGCCGTCCCTCTGCAATCTTCTCTTTTCATCCCAAGGAGCTAATTTAGCGCAAGGAGAACGCTCTTTGGTCAGATAAGGGGTACCAGCAGGTTTTGTTGACTTCCTGCAAATGGTCAAGAGCAGTTGTGAGTCACTTTTTCTCCAGACCTCAATCTGAATATCCCCTCCTCGTGTGCCTGGTTTGGCTGAGGAGGATGGTAAGGAATCAGAATAAGAAATCAGAGCTTGCCCAAACACTCCAAGCCTCCATTCATCCAAGCTGGGATCTCTAAGTTGGCAGTACCATCACCCCCCTGGCACAACCGGGCAATTTTGTGACTCAAGGGTATTGTCGTACCATACAGGTTGGCGAAGGGCTGCTGCTTTAAGTCTGCAGCCCATCCAGATCCCAGTGCCTATCAGGCTAGGGCGGATAGGTTCCGTAGTCCAACCCAGCTGGGAGAAAGGTGACTTCAGCTTGGCAAGCGAGCCGGGGGATCCCCCTCTGCGAGCGGCTGCCGAATGCCACCGTCTGCAGCCGGTGGAGCCAAGCCCGAGCGGACCGGGGCACAGGAGGATGGGAGACGGAGTCCAGCATTGTGTGGGAGGCACCGATCGGGAAAAGTTGGAGCTGGCAGCCCGCGGCGCCTCTGGTTCCAAGCCAGCGCCGCTGCTCCGCTCCAGCCCAACGTGGCAAAGCCCAAGACGCCGACGGAAAACGCGGGAGGGGGGAGAGCCGCGCTCCGTTTCCCGCGGGGGTCTCTCCAAGCCCTCAGCCGCCCCCTCCTCCCCCGCTCACTTACTGCTCGCCTCCGCTCTCGCAGTCAAAGCTGACGCCCTTTTTCAGCCAGGCGGCGCGCCGGCTGCGCAGCTGGGACAGGGGGGCTGCCTCCAGCGCCATCGCCCCAAGTCCTGCGCTGGGCCAGCCGGCTGGATTCTCCCTCTGCCTCTCTCCGCACCGCTTCCCTTTCAGCGCTTGGGTCCGCCCCGTTCGGGCGAGGGGCGCCCGGAGGAAGAAAGAAAGAGGAGGAGGAGGAGGAGAGGGAGAGGGTGGCGAAGGGAGAGGCGCCCAGCTCCCATCCCCAGGCTGGCCCCGACCTGGCGCAGCCTCGCTGGCCTCCAAGGACGAGGAGGCTCTCTGCACATGATCGGATGCCCTGGCTCTTCTTCACTCACCCAGCCTGCTCTTCTCTTGGACTGCATCCTCTCCACAGAGGAGAAGGGGGGCAGGGGGGCAACGTACTTTTCAAACCAAAAAGCAATGGATGGACACTAACCAAGGAGAGAAGCAGCCTGGATTTAAGAAGAAACTTGCTCACCGAGAGAACCATTGACCAGTGGAACAGCTTGCCACTGGAAGTGGTGGATTTATTTTATTTATTTAGTTAGTTTAGTTTGTCAAGCATGTGTGAGAAAACAAGTATAAGTACGAACATAACACACAAACGTATAAGTATAAACAGGTATAAGTACATACATAATACATGACTACGAATAAATGGGAACAGTAGGACAGGGATGATGGGCACACTGGTGCGCTTATGCACGCCCCCTTACAGACCTCTTAGGTATGGAGTGAGGTCCACAGTAGACAGTTTAAGGTTAAAGTTTTGGGGGATTGAGGATGTAACAACAGAGTCACGGAGTGAGTTCCTGGCGTTCACCTCTCTGTTGCTCTAGGTGTGTTTTGTGCCATCGAGTTTGGAACCGTTTAGTTTGAGTTTGGATCTATTGTTTGCCCTGTGTTATTGTGGTTGAGGCTGAAGTAGTTGTTGACAGGTGGGATGTTCTGGATGCTCCATCAGTGGAGATTTTGAAGAAGAGACTGGGCAACCACTTGTCTGGAATGACATAGGTTCTCCTGCTTGAGCAGGGGGTTGGACTAGAAGACCTCCGAGGTCCCTTCCAGCTCTATTCTGATTGGAAGAGGACCTGGGGCAAAGGGCTGGCATGAAACAGAGTTGCATCCAACAAGGTAGGTTCACACGTGCTGAAGACTGGCTGCATTTACAGAAGGGGGTCCACGCTGGCTGGCTTAACTCGGATGGTATGTCTGTTGCATGGCTGGACCCTTCTCAATCTCTTGGCTTCCGTTGCGATATTGTGCTGACTCCAAGGATGGATAAATTCAATAAGTAGTTTCGTTGGGAGGCCCAACACAGCCATGCATTAGCACGTTTGCTCTCCTGGAGGGCAGGTCCCTGGCCTTGTGATTCCTGCTTGGCTTGAGACTTTTGGGCAATAGAAAACAAAAACTGGGTACCAGACAAGCAAATATGTGTCCCTTCGTCTGTCCATTGCGCACCCCTATAAAAACCAGTCTCAATAAGGCATTGGCCAAGTTGGGAAAAGCCAAGCCGAAATGTAGGGCTGCTCGGGAATGTTGGCTCAAAGGCGGCATCATCAAACCAGATGGGGAGACAAATCTTCTTCTGGGGTTTCCAGGGGGATTTAGCACTGCTAAATGGGATGGGAGAGAAGACTCAGGATCTGCTTCCAGCTCCTTGGCCGCCTGTCTTGGTAGAAAACACTCGGGGACTCCGCCAGGTTGGGGGATGATGGGTCCTTTTCTTTTGGGAATATCCGTAAACCTACCACAGCTCCAGAAAACTTGTAACAATGGCTCGTTTGAACACTGGGAGGTTTCTCAGACTTGGGAAGACATCAATTAATGAATGAAAATAGAGCTGGAAGGGACCTTAGAGGTCTTCTAGTCCAACCCCTGCTCAAGCAGGAGACCCTGGTCTATACCATTCCAGGCAAGTGGCTGTCCAGTCTCTTCTTAAAAACCTCCAGTGATGGAGTATTCACAACTTCTTGAGGCAAGTTGTTCCACTGGCTAATTGTGCTCACTGTCAGGAAATGTCTCCTTAGTTCTCAGTTGTTTCTCTCCTTGATCAGTTTTCATCTGTTGCTTCGTGTCCTGCATTCAGGTGCAGTTTGGAGAATAGCTTGACTCCCTCTTCTTTGGGGCAGCCCCTCAAATACTGGAAAGACTGCTATCACATCACCGCTCGTCCTTTTCTCGAGACTGGCCATACCCCATCCAATTCCTGCAACTATTCTTCATTTGTTTTCATCTCCAGGCCTTTAATTATCTTGGTTGCTCTTCTCTGCCCTTTTTCCAATGTCTCAACATGTTTTTTTGTAAGGTGGTGACCAAAACTGGATGCTGTATTCCAGGTGTGGCCTTACTAAGGTTTTGTAAAGTGGTACTAACGCTTCACATGATTTTGATTCCATGCCTCTATGTATAAAAGCCTGAAAGCCAGTCTCTGCTTAATCCTTAATCCCAATGCCAGAGCTGTGGCTGTCTAAACATTTGGACTCTTTGCCAACTTCTTTTTGGTATCAGGTGGATTGTCCTAAATCGCGCAGCCATCTCTGCTAGGTGACTTTTTGGCCTTGAATTTGAATTTCAGGACAACTGGAACTCTTGCAAATGAGATGTTCAGCACCCCCTTGGTGCTCCAACGAAAAGGTAGGTGAAAGGAGAAGGGAACAAATGATGATGATTAACTGCCCTGAGATCATGATCAGAATTAAAAAGACTCTCTCTCCCCCTTCAGCCTTCCGGTAAGAGCAATTTGGTCCTGCCACGCAGCAAGAAGAGGAGGTGGAAATGAATCAACAGGTTAAGATCGAATCTTGGGATCCACAAAAGGTGGTGGGTGTGTTCTTTCTGGAGAATACAAGGGATTTGGCACACCCTGGCTGTGACCTTGTCGTTTTCCTCGCCTTCCTTTCCTCCTGCCTGTCGCCTCTCCATGGGGGGAACGTAATTGCACCTTGGAAGCAAATCTTTCTCCTTGAAGAGCTTCACCCAGTCGGGTCGAAAGAAAGCGGGAGGTTTATCACCAAACTTTATCTGGATAAATAGGCACTTCCAGGCTCTCAAAGAAACAAGTGTTTGCGGAAGCAAAATGTTTTTGCTCAAGAAGGGAGTTTGGAGGAAGGACTTGAGCCAGGTGGTCTTTATTGCAATGTTCTGAAAATTAGCCTCCCCCCATTTGGTATTGAGGGAGGAAATAAGAAGATTTGTTTACTATTTGCTTCGGCTTCCCCCTCTGTCCCTCCCTTCCCCTTCCTTCCCTTTTTCTCCCTCCTCTTTCATTTTCCTTCCTTCCCCCCCCCCCCCCAGTGGTGCACTCCTGTTACCTGTGGTGAGAATTGATGCATCTCTGTGCAAATGCACGAGGGGGCAGTAGCCACATACAGACACACAGACATGAAAAGAGCACTAAACATATCCTGCTTTTTATTTGGATTTGAATTCGGTTTGTCTCCTTATCTACTAAAATGCCCCTTTCCCACTCAGCACTTAAGCAGTTACATTAAAAGCACGTAAGGCATTCAAAACCTACTGCACTGCTTTCCCAGATGCCTTTCCTGTCTCGGCCCCAGGCGATTAAAAACCTTCTCTTGTTAAAGCAGGCGGCCACATAAATTCAAATTCTGAAACTGCAGCCAAACCCCTAACTTGGGGCCCTAGCAAAGTTTTTTTCCCCATATTGGGAAAAGCAAACAGCTAAAGATTAACAAGGGGAAACATGAAAAGTTACGGAGGGAGAGAGAGAGAGGTCTTCAGCAAGGGACAGGCTCTGAAAACTGATCTCACAGCTTTTATATCATGTTGCTTCTTGTCTTGGTTGTGCAGCCTGGGGGGAAAAGTGCTTATGATTATGGTTATATTTGAACTGGCACAAGTCAGCCAGCTTGGCTCTATCATTGCAGAAGATTTTGGGGGAACACCTCCAGCATGAGATTCTGGAATATTCACTTCCTGCTCCATCTCCAACCCGCAAAGATTTTTATCTTCTGGCCTGTTTGCGCATGAATAATCCTATTTCTCACATAGCTGCCTTTTTCCCCAGAAAAATGATTGTTTTGAAAGGAAACGTACGGGCAACGTGAAGCAAGAATTTCCCCAAACCGATCCATGCTCTTTGCTGGATTGGATCTTTAATCTGCACGCAAATCACTTCCAAATAAAAATTTGAAAGCGTCATTATTACCCGTTGGATTTTCCTACAAAACCAAAAAGAGAGGTTGGGTTAATTACTCTTTCGAAGAGCGGATGTGTTTCTCCTTCTAGGCCCTGGCTGGCACGGTTATTTCATAAGGATCACTGCAAGGAGCATCATTTCACAACTGCAGTGCACATCCGTTCTAACAACAGTGTGTGATAACCCAGAACGGAGTCTTCTCAGTTTGGTTGGGGTGCATTGTGTCACTCCAGAAAGTCACAATGCAAGTTTAATCCTTGTCTGAGCCTGAGCCAAATGTTTCTGTTGCAAAGTGAGACATTTGTTAAGTGCAGAACTGCAGGCTGCTACTGCTGACTGCCGCCTTACTGCAGTTTGGCAGTTTGAGTCTCGGCAGACTCAAGGATGACTCAGCCTGCCCTCCTTCCGAGGTGGGTCAAATGAGGACCCAGATTGCTGAGGGAAAGAGGCTGACTTTGTAAACCACTTAGAGAGGGATGTACCACCGTGAAGCGGGATATAAGGCTAAGGGCTATTGCTATTGCATCCAGTTTTGGTCACTAGGATATCATTGTAATTGCTAGTCCTTCCTTCCTTCCTTCCTTCCTTCCTTCCTTCCTTCCTTCCTTCCTTCCTTCCTTCCTTCCTTCCTTCCTTCCAGCAGTTTGATCCTGACTGGCTCCAGGTTGACTCAGCCTGCCCTCCTTCCGAGGTGGGTCAAATGAGGACCCAGACTGTTGGGGGCCAGGGGCTGACCCTGTAAACTGCTTGGAGGGGGCTTTAAAAGCCCTGTGGAGCGGTCTATAAGTCAGTCTAAGGGCTCTGGCTAGGTGTCTGGAGTGGTGTAAGGTCTCCCTGATGGTTAGGAGGCTTCCAGGGCTCCCTTCCAACTGCCCTTCTGTCCTTCGGTGATTCGAGCGAAAGGCCGTCTAGACAGGAAGGAAGGAAGGAATTCACTTAACGACAGGAAGGAATTCACTTAACGACTGTCACAAGAAAGGTCATACAGTGGGACCAACTCACTTAACGAACGTCTCGCTTAGCAACACAAAACTGGGCCTCAGTTGTAGTCATGAATCAAGGCTCTTGGGAGAAGACGCCACCCAAAAATGAGTCGCAAGACCTAGTTCCTAAAGAAGAGCATAAAACATGAATCACCTTCTGGTCCATCACCTGTCTTGCTTCATAATGATGTTGGGATGACTGAAACTGACCGGTACGGGAAAACTGACTAACAAACAACAAAGGCTGAGTAGATTTGCTTGCCTGATGGATGGCACCATCAGGAACAGCCGGACAGCTCTGAGCTGGGTTGCTTCCTTGCAGACGTTTCATTAATTATCAAACTAGGTAATATCATCAGTGCTAGAAGGGGGAAAGTACAAACTTATTCCTTTCTATCATGGATGATGTTACCTAGTTGGGTCATGAAATGCCCGCAAGAAAACCACCAAGCTCAGAGAGGGCTCCTCCTTTCAACCCTGAGCTACAAATATTCCCTTCTACTAGTAGTGTTAAAAGCTTCAAGGCGTAATTTTGCCTGCCTTGAAATGCAACTTTAAAAGCCATTTAGATAATGACCGATTCATACTTTTTTTTTTTTCACTTTAGAGCCGGGGAGGAAGAAATTAAGAGCAAAATTAAGAGACAAGAGGGTGCAATCCAAGCATAAAAGCACCACCCAGCTTTTTATGGCACAATAAAGATAACATGAAGGGCGAGGCCACCAGCTCATCACATCCACGGAAGAAATCGGTCTCTCCCTTCCTTTCCAGGTTTAAGAGGAACGATTCTGACCACATCAGTTGTTCCAGGATGTAGGAACGGCGGCGGCTCAGTGTTGTTTGCCCCCCCATCTCATAAGAAGACATTGTGTTGTTGCTCATAATGAACGGTGGCCTTGTGGAAAGGCTGTGCAGAAGATGGAGAGTCACCTGAATGAATGAAGGAAGGAGCGAACAAATATTCAGCCAGCCAGGCAGAAAAGCCGACCCTTCAGTGCTCCAAGAGAGGCTCTGCATGGTCCAAAATGGTCCTCCTGAGAGAAGTACCTCCTCCTTTATTTTTATTTTTACCGACCTCCCTTCTGCGTAATTTCTATATCTCCATTTACCTCGAAGCCACCTTGTCTGTCTGCCTGTCTGTCGGTGCACCCACCTCCTTCCCTCCTGGGTACCTGTCCCTCTCATCCCTCTCTCCGTCTGCCTCCAGCTCTGGCCTCCCTCCCGTCTGTGTTGTCGACCTGTCTATCACCTCTGGGCTACCTTGTCTCCCTCCCTCGGTCTGCCAGTCCGCCCACCTGTCACCTCAACCTGCCCTTCCCTTCCCCTCCATTTGTTCAGCGAAGAAATGGATCTGCCGGCCGTCTCCCTCCGGGAAGCGGCTCTTCTCGGCTCAGCGCCCGTTCCGACGGCCGCCCCGGCGTCCTTGCCTGCACTCGGTGCCCACCGGCCCGCCCTCCGGCTGGGCTGGGGAGGGGCCGGGCCAGGCGGAGCCCGTGGGCGAGAAGCAGCCCGAGAGGAGGCGCCGAGCCAGGCCCGGCAGTGCGACGGGCGGCGCAGCGCTGGGCAGGCTGGCGAGCGAGATGAGCGACCTGGAGAAAGGCGGCCGCGGGCAGCGGGAGCCGCTCAAGATCGGTGAGCCGGGAAGGGGGCCGGGGGCTCGGCTGCTGGAGCTTGCTTGGCCCCGCGGCGGCCGGGGGGGGCCCTGGACTCGGGGAGGGGGGCTTGTCAACCCACCGCTCGGCCCTCCTCTCGGTGCCTTGGAGGAGGAGAAGCCCTGTCGGTCACTCGGGCTGCTGAGGGAGACCGAAGCTGAGAGGGGCTGGACTAGAAGACCTCGAAGGGCCCTTCCAGACTCCAGCTCTGTTCGGATGGATTGGTTGATCCACCTCCGCCGTGGGCTTCCTCGGGCGATCCCAGCTCTGGCCTCGGGCAGGAAGGCCCCGCCTTTGGGCTCCGGGCCA
Source organism: Laticauda laticaudata (assembly GCA_004320025.1). Lineage (NCBI taxonomy): Eukaryota > Metazoa > Chordata > Lepidosauria > Squamata > Elapidae > Laticauda > Laticauda laticaudata. The sequence continues at coordinate 70,244 of BHFT01024528.1, forward strand.
AGTGGGGAGGGAACGCCAGCCGTGGGGGGAGAGCCTCCCGCGGCTCCGTGCCTTGAGGGAGCCCCACCGCCACGCAGGACTCCACCAGACAGTCAGAAGGGCCACCCTGGGACGGGCTGAAGCCCCTTCCTTCCTTGACGGATGAACAGACCTGAAAAGGACCTTGGAGGTCATCTAGTCCAACCCCCCTCCCAAGCAGGAGAGCCTGCACCGTTTCCGACAGGTGGCAGTCCAGGCTCCTCTTGAAAGCTGCCAGTGTGCCAGGAGCCACTCATGGGAACGCTGATCGCAAGGAACGAGATGCTGTTGCTGGGAAAGTTCCCAATTAATAAACCTTTGCTAACAATAGTAATAGTAGTAGAAATAACAACAAGAACAACAATACTACTAATAATACCAATAATAATACTAACAATAGTTTCATAAAACAGCTAAAGGTTTTGGGAGGAAGAGCCAAATCAGGGAATTTGATCCTGGACAATCAGAGGTGATAATCGGGGTGATTTTGGAAAAGAAGAAACCATATAGTCTGTAAGACCAATAAATTACAGTCACAGAATGTTAACGGAGTTCTTTGAACTTTAACCGGGCAGATATTTAACCTGTTAACCATTTTTCTTTCTTTCTCAGATGGATAGACAGATAGATGATAGATAGATATAATTTTATCATGTTTTATTTATCTATATATTAAATTATTGTATTTTATTCCAATTTCATTTTAAATTGTTTTTATCCGATTTTACTAATAATTTGTGTCTGGAACACTACACTTCGATATGGCTAACCAATAAAGTAAATCTATCCATATATATCTATCTCTCTAATCTCTCTGCAATGATGGCAGGAAAAGTCATAAAATGGGGCAAAACTCCCTGAGCAAATTTCTCATTTAGCAACATAAATTCTGGGCTCAGTTGTGGTCAGTAAGTTAAAGTCTACTTGTAAGTTGTAACAGTTTATAACATTTGGACCTGCTTTGCAAAAGACAAAGGGATTATGGTTGTAATGGATTGGTCGGGGTTCAACTAATGGAGATATGTGGGTTTGGGGTTTTTGTTTTTGTTTTTTTGTCTTTTTGCCTTTTTAAAATCCACTTTTTGAAATGATTTTGTCCAGTTTGGTTTTGTCTCTATTTAATGTGTTTTTGTCTTTTTCAAATCCAGTTTTTAATGTTTTTGTCTAGTTTTGTTTTGTCTGCTTAATCTTTTGGGGAGGGACTTTGTATTTTAATCATTTGAACAAAGCAAAAATTGTAAACAAAAATGAATAAGCAAGAACGTCTGGGGTTCCAGTTAGGGACGCCAACAGACAAAGCAATAGAGGAAACGGTTTTTTTTCAAAAAAAGATTACTCCAGAGACATATCTGTTTACTCAACAAACTGTTGCTAATTACCCAGAGGGTCTTTGTGTAGCTACTGGCTGCACTAAGAAGAAACAGGCATGTGACTAGTTAGTTCCCCCAGAGATTTTTTTGTCATAGGAAGCAAGCAGGAAGGCAAATTTTCATATAGCAAAACAGTGTTCTAATATTGGAGGGGCTGCCCCAAAGAAGAGGAAGGGGGTCAAGCTATTCTCCAAAGCACCAAGAAGGCAGGACAAGAAGCAACGGGTGGAAACTCGTCAAGGAGAGAAGCAACCTGGAACTCAGGAGGAATTTCCTGACAGGGAGGACAATTCATCGGCGGAATGGCTTCCCTACAGAAGTTCTGAGGGCTCCATCACTGGAGGCTTTTGAGGAGAGACTGGACAGCCACTTGTCTGAAACGGTGTAGAGTTTCCTGCCTGAGCTGAAGGGTTGGACTAGAAGACCTCCAAGGTCCCTTCCAACTCTTGTTATTCTGTTCCTGAAGGTTCAGATTCAAACACTTCCAATATAGCCCAGTGCTCGTAATGCAATTTAGAAAGGCAACTTTTAATGGTATTTAATGGGATATGTCCCCAGATCACTCTATTTGTTTTGTTTTGCTTTTTGTTTTCGTTTAATTTATCTTGTAAACAAGCCCACTGTCCTATCTCCAAGGCTGACCCAGTTTATAAATAAGCATAAAGTTTGTGAAAGGCAGGTAGCCTTATGATGTACATGCCCACCTTCGGGCCTCTGGTTGATTTGTGGTGAGTGAGTAATAGGGTTCCTTCGTGCTCGACAGCATCGTGCAACCCTGAATTTGATATTTAAAGTATCTCCCAATAGGAAAGGAAATGTTTTGCCTCCACCCTACATGCATAATACTGTGTTTCCCCCAAAATAAGGCTGGGTCTTATGTTAATTTCTGCTCCAAAAGATGCATTACAGCTTATTTTCTGGTTAGGCCTTATTTTTGAGGAAATACGGTACTAAATGTATCCATCTGGCTGACAATCTTAACTGGGGCTTATATTTTGGGTAGGTCTTCTTATATTACGAACATCCTGAAAAATCATGCTAGGGCTTATTTTTCAGTTGTATCTTATTTTCGGGCAAACAGGGTAGAGAACCTGTAGAGATGTCGTAATTTCTCAATTGTTTCTCTCAAAATCTCTCAGAGATGCTAGGAGAGATTTAATATATGACAAATGATGGTCTGCATCTCATAATTTGTAGGCATGTGGGGAAGTCAATGACTGTGCCTATCTGACTAAGCCATAAGGTGATACAATCACTTTATGGCTCAGGGTGGTGTAGGAATCTAGCCATTGTGGCTTAATCAAGAAACATGGTTACAACAGCCACAATTAAAGTGATGTCATGAAGGCTCCTTTAACAGATGATCTCCTGCAGGTCCAAGAAGTTCCTTCTGGTCTCCAGGATCCACCAGTCATGTTTGCAAGTTCTCATAGATTCTCAATGGTTCCTTTTCCAAAGGCAACTGGACTTCCTTGGGTTTTTTCCCTCCAGTTCTTCAGCTCAGTTCTTCAACTGAAGAAGCTCCTTGGATGAGAAGCGACACATTTCCAAGGGTGATTTTCCAAGGGGAAAAAAGACCAGGAAAGTCTAGTTGCTTTTAGGGGGAAAAATTTTTTTGGGACAACCATGGATGATTGAGAACCTCCATAGACATTTCCATAAGGACCTCCTGAGGAACAGAACAGGAAGGGCTGCAGATAGGACGCAACTACAAGTCCTACAACCTCAACCAGCAGTCATGAAAGAAGCTAGGAGAAGTCCTCCAGGACAACCAAAATCCACCTGTTGCATTTGCCTTCTGCAACTCTTTTGGAAGAGACTCTCCTTCCGAGATTGTTGGTTGCGGCTTGTGGGGCACAATGACAAATTCACTCCTTTATACAACTGCCAGACAGCCCCACCTTGCTCTTCTGACATGTAGTTTGCCAATCCTTCTTCTGAGTATCTCCACCCCACCCCAAACCTTTTGCCAACTCCTAAGAATGTCACAATATTTTGGCTTCCTCTTGAAGCTCATCTTCAAAGGTCCTGCCTTAGTCTGTTCAGCTCTTATCTCTATTTTATTCTGGTGGACTGAGGTCAGTGGAACAACCTGTGTGCCCGAGAGACATTTGCCCCAAATTGGGGACAACCCTACTGGAAGGACATAGAAGTGGAGAGAGAGAGAGAGAAAAAAAATTCAGAGGAATTTTGATTGGTTGCTTTTTTTGAAGGAGAGGCTTGTAAACATCAAACTTAACTCTTTCAGAGGACTTTTTGGCATTGTGCAAGCTTAGAATTTCCTCAGCGTTTCTTAAGTCTGTTGCAAAAGCCACAAAGGGCAAATCCAGGACTCCAAGTCTTCTTTCCAGAATATCTTGACTCTGTATTGGGAAAGAAGTGCATTGGCGCCTTGGCAACTCCCTTCTGCTGCCCCGTTCTTTGATTGCAGCGCCTGTCTGGTGGGGCAGCCTTGAATATCTGTATCTTTTAAGGCCATCACAATCCTAGGATTTGCAGACTTTGGACTTTCAGCCAGCATTACATGGGCCTGGCCTTGGTAAGCCTGGCCTTGTGCTTGGGAAACAAGGCAGACAGTTTCAGGCAGTTGTCAAGGAAAGGAGGGTTAGTCCTGTTTAGGAGGTGCAAGGTACTTACCACAGCCATTTTTTTAGGGGGGGATACAAAAAAAATAACCATGTGAGTTGAGACAGGGAGCGTTGAAACTACAGCTTTTCTAACAGAAGGCTTTGGAATTCCAGTTTTACCTTCCTTTTCATGAAGAATATTTTTTATTCCTTTTATACTTTCCTCCAATGTTTTTTTTTTAAATTATTCCTGCTTTTCCATTAATTGATTTATTACTCATAAAGGGCAGGGGATCTGGCAATTTTTAAGGCTTGTGGACTTCACTTCCAGAATTTCTCAGCCAGTACAAAATAGTTTTTTTTTCTCTGAATGGGCCCGATTTCTGTTATGCTGCATGTAAAATTAGGCAAACTGCTCACCGAGAACCCACCACCGATTGCAACGTATTATTCTGTCCATCCTAATTTTCATCTTTTATTGGTTTTAATGCTTTTAATACTTTTATTTGTAATGCTGGCCCTTGACTGTAATAAAAAGAGGTGGATTGAGGTTCTGCTGATTTAGCTTGTCACTTCACTTCACTCTCCTTGGCTTAAGAGTCAAATGTCCTGAAAGAAATGTGCGGTTGCTATCCCAGGTTAAGCCTTTGTTTTTTGTTGTTGTCGTTAAATTGTGTCTGACACTTTACAACCTCCTGAACCATAGCACGCCAGGCTCCCTCAAAATTCTTCTTAGCAGAATAACCCTTTGGACTACAGTCCATTTAAATGTGTACCACCTTGGCAACAACACCTTCAGTTCACATTTGAAGCTTTGCTAAGTGATATTCCGGGGGTGGGGGGAACTCTGGCCAGCACAAACAATTAATAGAAATTGATGTCTGCAGGATGATTGTTGCTGCTGATAGCTTATGAAATATGTTTGAAAGTAAGTTCATAAATAACAATATGTTACTCCTGAAACATATTGTTTCTTTAATGCCCACCCTGCAAAATGCAATCCTGTTTAATGCTGGGTTAATTTATACTGCGTTTTTCATGCTCCCCTCCTAGGCCTGAAGCAAATGGCCGGTAACAACTTGCTTTGATGGAATTCCAAAATCTAGTGTTAAAATGTAGCTTGGGGAGCAGGTTTTGGCAGCCATTATTCCCCTTGGTTTTTCAGGATAGAAGGCATTGGTTGCATTTTAGTACATTTTGATAAAGATGCTTCGAAATATTATTGTAGTGGGGGGGAGGGAGGAGGAGATAAGGAGGAGAAGAAGGAGGAGAAGGGGAAAAGGAAAAAGAAGGAGAAGACAAATAAGGAGGACACGAAAAAAGGGGAAGGAGAAGGGGAAGACAGATAAGGAGGACAAGAAGAAAGAGACAGAGAAGGAAAGAGGAGGAGGAGAAAAAGAAGGAGGCGGTGGCTTCTGCAGGAATGCCAGTTACAACATCCTAGAGAGTTGGGCGTCCAGCCTTTGCTTGGGCAGATTCAATACAGGGGAGTCCATTCCTTTTCTGGGCAACTGGCTGTATTGTTGAACTAACTAAGTAGGATGAAGGCATGATTAAGCAGAGGCTTTTCAAATGTGGGCTCAAAGCAAATAACCACCCCTCTCTTCTTTGGAGACTTCTTGGAGTTGTTTGAGGCCAAGCTCTGTTCATGGGTGGTGCCAGAGCAAATGAACTAGCATGGGAAAATGCATCTGCCAGTGGTTAATTAACATTTTCCTTCCTCTTTATTTTTTGTTTCCTTTTTCTTTTTCCCACACATTTATTCCAAGGTTTTGAACGTTTGCAGCCACGACTCTTGAACTTTTGTTGAGAACATCGCTCCCTCCAAATGCAGGCTCCGTTTCCTGCCAAAACTTCCTTTTTCTTTATGATTTTCCAAAAGGTTGCTGTTCCTCTTCCCTCTCAAAAGGAACAGAAATGAAAGAAATGGGAGCATCAGGGAGAGGTTGCCCCCTAAACCGCCAGAAATGGATTGTGCAATTTCATACATTTTTATGAAAACAGAATCACTAAATTCAACCACTAAATTCCCAGTTCCATTTTGCAAGCAGAAACCTCTGCCTGTTGCTTGAGATGGAAGGTTCTTAAGAGAGTAATAGAGTTGGAAGGGACCTTGGAGGTCATCTAGTCCAACCTCCCTGCCCAAGCAGGAGACCCTAGGCCATTCCAGACGAATTGGCTGTCCAATCTCTTCTTGAAAACTTCCAGCGTGGGAGCATTCACAATTTCCAGAGGGAAGCTGTTCTACTGATTAATTGGATATTAAAAAGCTTTCATAGCCAGCACTTTTGGGCTGTCTGAGTGCGTAATTCTGCCCATTCCAGCATCGGTTTTGAGCCCCCGATGGCCTGCGGAGCTGGCAGCAGAGTCGGACAGTGGGGAGGAACATGGGCCGGTCCTGGAGTCTG
>BHFT01024532.1:0-20964 GCA_004320025.1 Laticauda laticaudata
GCGGATAACAATGGATGGAACATTTTCTCGTCCCCTGTGTCCTTTTTACAAATGTTTTGCATCCATCGGCCAGTGTGACAGGGCCTTTATATGCCCACCACATGTGATAGTATGTACCTGGCAAATCGTTACACTTCCAGCATTTTGCTGATACATTTCTAAATATTTTAGCAAGCACTGAAAAATGACTTTTACCCATTTTTCATGGTTTAAAAATATTTCAGCAACCTTGTGGTCATATGATCAAAATTTGGGGACTTGGCAACTGGCCAAATGTATTTATGGCAGTTGCAGTGTCTCAGGGTAATGTAATCACTTTTTGCAACCTTTTGACAAGTGAAGTCAAATGGGGAAGCCAGATTCACTTAACAACCATGTTAGTTATTGAACAACTGCAGTGATTCACTTAGCAACTGAGGCAAGGAAGGTTGTGAAATAGAGTAAAATTCACTTAACAACTGTCTTGCTTAGCAACAGAAATGTTGGGCTCGGTTGTGGTCGCAAGTTGAGGACTACCTGTGTTAGAATGGTACCTTCACTGCATGTTCAATATCCAAGCAAAAAATGCACAGAATTAAGGGATCCTTATTTGGGTCAGTTGTCAAGGGGCATGGCTATTCACTAATGAGAGGAATGGTTTAGGTTTGGGGTTTCCTGTTTGAGTCGGGGGTTGGACTAGAACAGAACAGGAACAGATCTGGAACAGGAACAGGAAAAGGATAGAACAGGAACAGAAACAGAACAGGAACAGAATAGAATAGAATAAGAACATAATAGAATAGGAACAGAATAGAATAAGAACAGAGCAAAATATGAACAGAATATGAACAGACTAGAAGAGGAACAGGGACAGAACAGGAACAGAATAGAATAGGAATAGGAGCAGAACAGGAACAGGACAGAATAGGAGCAGAACAGAGCAGAATAGAATAGGAATAGGAGCAGAACAGGAACAGGAAAAGGATAGAAGAGGAACAGAAACAGAACAGGAACAGGACAGAATAGGAGCAGAACAGAGCAGAATAGAATAGGAACAGAATAGAATAGGAACAGGAACAGAACAGGAACAGGATAGAGTAGGAGCAGAACAGAATAGAAACAAAATAGAATAGGAACAGGAACGGAACAGGAAAAGGATAGAATAGGAACAGAACAGAATAGAATCGGAACAGAACAGAATAGAATAGGAACAGAATAGAATAGGAACAGGAACAGAACAAAACAGAACATAATTTGTATTGGCCAAGCATGATCAGACACACAAGGAACCTGTCTCTGGTAAGACCTCCAAAGTCCCTTCCAATTCCGTTATTCTATTAAAGGCAGGGGACTTAAGTTTGAGTTGAAACTCTTTATCTCTTGTAGGTCCCTCAAGTCCAATTCTTCTCCATTTCCAATAAGGTAATAGAACATAAGCCCCAAAATGTGGGACCTTTAAGCACCTCCAGATTTCCTCCCTTCCACCTCACCTTGTAAGTGCCAGAAACGGCAGGCCACATTTCTCCCATGGCGCCTACCAACTCTGCTCCTTAAACCTTCCTGGGTTATCACAGCTGAAAGGAGCTCTGTTGTTGGTGCCTGTTGGTTGTCAACAAGGCGGCTTATCTTCTGAAAACATTTACTTAACCCTTCGTCTTGTAGCCCCCATGGAACAGGGCGGGGAGGGTGGGAGAAAGGGTGGAGTTGGTGAAGGGCCAGATTGTTGGGCTGAAGAACAATCTCTGAGGAACGGTAAGATTTTAGGGGCGGAATAAAACAAAATCTAGGAAAACGGAGCAAAGAACAACAACAACCATTTCTAAACAGCAGTTATGAAATAACTCTGTTGAAAAAACAAGCGTTTTTAAGATGAAATAGACTAGGCTAGAATTAGAATAGGACAGAACAGAACAAAACAGAACAGAATAGAATAGAATTAGAATAGAATTGAAATAGAATAGAATTAGAATAGAATAGAATTAGAATAGAATTAGAATAGAATTAGAATAGAATTAGAATAAAATTCTTTATTGGCCAAGTGTGATTGGACAAACAAGGAATTGTCTTGGTATAAATGCTCTCAGTTAAATTCTAAATTCTTTAGATTTAGGATGTCTGTGGAGACTCTCACCCATTCAAGTCATCATTGTCCCAAAAGTGCTTCTCCAAAAGGCAATGGTACTTTCTGGTTTTCCCCTCAAAAATGTTGTGAAGAAGCTTCTTGAATGAGAAGCAAAATGTTTTTAAGCAACACACACACACACACACACACACACGCACGCACGAAAATCCAATTGTCTTTGGGAAAAGACCTTTTGGGATAATGATTTAGAAGTGTTCTTTTTCCTAGAGCCTTGATTGCCTGCGCAAATTCATTTTAGGTAATCCTTGACTTACAACAGTTTGTTTCATGGCCAAAGTTACAATGGCCCTGACTTATAACCATTTTTCATACTTACGACAGAACATCATTCAGACTTCAAAGGAGAATAGCTCAGGATTGAAAGAAGGGGACCTTGGTGCTGCTCTCTGAGCTTTCTTTCTTTCTTGCAGACGTTTCATTACCCAACTAGGTAACATCATCAGTGCTAGTAAGGAGTGCTGTATAAATATATAAGAATATGAATAAAAACATTAAATAAATTGCTATGTACCGTGTTTCTTCAACAATACGGCCTCCCCCAATAGGAAGTCCCAGCATGTTTTATAGGTATAAAATCAAATTAAGCCCCTCCCCCCCAAATTAAGGCCTATATTAAACATGCGAAATGGGGGGGAATGGTGCAGGGGGCCTTGCCGTTAGGAAGTACTTTTGTTGCATACACGGATATGGTGCTGCCTGCATTGACTTCAGCGTTGGTGGGGCACTTCGTATCAGGAGACCTTCCACCACCATTGCTTTCCCTTCTCCCCATACTGCCATGGCATTTAGGGCAATGCCATGGCGTTCAGCACAACCACGCACGGCCAGCCAGGGCTTCACCCTGCAACCAGAGCCCGACGGAGACACTCTGCTTCAGGCACCAGGCAGGGATGGCGGCTGGGCACTTCTCCCAGGGTGGGCTGATCCTGCGGTGTGGTCCCAGGAGATTCGCCTCTCCATGTGGGGTTGGGCTGCCCTCTCGGGCAGGGGAGGCTTTGTCGTACTGGTAGTCGGGCGTCATTTTTAAAAGAATTGGCTTTGCCTTCGAAGGCAAAGGGAAGACGGCGACAGGAGCACCTGAAGCCGAGTGTCTCTGCTGGGCTCCAGTTGCAGGGAGGAACCCTGACTGGCCGCGTGTGGCTGCACCAAACACCGCGGCGTTGCTCTAAATGCCGCGGCAGCACAGGGAGAAGGGAAAGCAACAGTGGCGGAAGGTCTCCCGATACGAAGTGCCCCACCAACGCCGAGGTCAACATCCAAGCCGTCGCTGCCCGCCCGCCTGAGGATGCAAGGGGGAGGGAATTAAGTCACCCCCGAAAAGATGGCCTAGCCATTTTTTCGGGGGTCAAAAAAAATAAGGCCTGGCCTTATTTTGTGAGAAACACGGTATTTATATTCTGGTGTCTTGCCTGTCTGTGTGGATGGGTGGGAGTTGGTCTTAGAGATTCTTCATTGGACTGTTTACTGATGGCTGTTTGGCAGTTTCTTTACTGGGGTATTGTTTACTTGATTGTTGGTCTGATATTAACCTTCATTCAGCATCTGACACCTTTTCTGATACCCACAAAAATGACTACAGATAACTGCATCGTTGTGAACTTTGCTTGGCATAGCAAATGAGTTGGAGAAGGCAAATACAAGTAGTCCTCGACTTACAACAGTTCATTTAGTGACTGTTCAAAGTTGTAATGGTACTGAAAAAAAGTGACTTATGACCATTCTTCATATTTACGACCGTTGCAGAATCCCCCGTGGTCATGTGATCAAAATTTAGATGCTTGGCAACTGGCATATACTTATGACAGTTGTACCCTCCTGAGGTTATGTGATCACTATTTGTAACCTACCTACCCAACTGGCTTTGGACAAGCAAAGGTAATGTGGGAAACCAGATTCATTTAATGACTGACCTCATATGAATCAGGGCAAGACCATTTCCCTTGTGCTGTGAAATGTAAGATTTTTGCTTTGGAACCTCTTTCTCTCTGTCTCTCTTTCTCTCTCTCTCTCTCTTTTGCACTATTTAATTTTTAATTTATTGATTTTCTATTAAATACATTTCTTAATGCTTAATAAACACTTGTTGTCTGGGTATATAATTTGCTTCACAATATAAATTACATTCTTTATCTCCATCTCTTTTTTTCAACCACTGGTGAAATAAATTCCGTGTTTGACAATATTCTAAATCCTTCTTCTGTTTCATTTTCAATAACAGTTTCTCCATTTCTTCACAGTCTTCTTGACTATTTCTTCATCTCGCAGTGAATCTTTATTTTTCCAATATTGTGTAAATATGATCCTCGCTGCTGTTAAGCCTGTAATATTAAACACATACTTTTCTTATCCAGTTTTTCTGATAATTATACCTAATAAAAACAACTGAGGTTTAAAATCTACATGTTTTCCTATCATTTTTTCTTGCCACCTGTGTATCTTTGCCCAAAATTTGCACCATTTAATTTAATGGTTAAAACAGCCTGTTCCTTCTTAATTGAATGGACAGTTGCCCTTTGATAAGTTTCTAGACATCCATGGGGGATTGTTACCTGGGAGACAAAACAAACAAACCAACCTTCTCCCAAATATTCCACTAAGATAGATGTCTGGGACAGACCCTAAAATTGTCTGTTTCTGCCCAGTCTCCTACCAAAAGGACATGTTTCTCCACTTAATGTTGGGTTTGCAGGACAGAAGTCACAGCTAATTTAGCAAGGCCTCTCGGAATGAATCTGAAATCTTGTAATCCTGGTTTAAGAGCTTGAGTGCTGCAGGAATCACCCATCAAAGGGATTGAGAGGATCTGGTTGGGCCTCCTTTTGAGACAAATGAAGCCATAGGTTGGGTCGAATTCTCACATTAACACGGAAGAAGAAAAAGGAAGACAGGAGAAGTGAGGGGGGACATGAAAGGAAAGAGTCATTAGTGGGAATTCACTCCCATTTCTCCATTGGGTTGGGTTGTGTATTTGATGGTGCCAGTCAAATCCAGAGGAGAAGCTGGGAGCCAATCTCTTATCTCGTGTGATAAAACTCACAAACTCCTTTTGGATATTACCAGCAAAATAACTTTTACAGTTCAGTTCTAACTCTCCAGCCTCTGGTTCATATCAGAATGTGAACTCAGTACTTGTAAAAAACAAAACAAACCAGAGCATTAGCAAAACAGATTTAGTTAAACAGGACAAGGAGCACCAAGGGAACAATTAAACAATTTTGTTCTTCTTTTTAGGACAAAGTGCCCGATGGTTAAACCAGGGATATGGCAGGATCGTATCGGACACATTCAGCTTTTCATCAGGGATCCTCTCTTCCAGTCTGGTGTCTTTCAAATGTGCAAGTGGGGACTACAACATCCATTCTCCTCTAGGATGAACGTCAAAACCAACAGCTTTGGGTATCATTCCTCAATTATCCAGAGCCAGGAAATGGGCTTGGTGTCTCTCTCTTTCTCTCCATTTCTCTCTCGTTCTCTCTCTCTCTCTCTCTCTTTCATCTATATAAGGGGCATTCATAAGTGAAAAATCGTGCCTGCCATCCCTGTCCCATTGTCCCCAATTATTAGTTCCTATCTCTTGTATTTAAATTTATGTTTATTTTTGTTTCTGTTATATTGTAAGCTTTTGACAAATAAATAATTTACATCTCTCTCTCTTTCCATCCATCACCATCATCATCATCATGTCTGTCTCTCTGTCTGTCTGTCTGTCTGTCTGTCTGTCTGTCTGTCTGTCTGTCTGTCTGTCTATCTATCTATCTATCTATCTATCTATCTATCTATCTATCTATCTATCTATCTATCATCTATATTGGGGTCTTCAAACTTGACAGCTTTAAGAGTTGTGGACCAACTCCCAAAATACCTCCTCCATTCATGTTAGCTCAAGAATTCTGGGAGTTGAAGTCCACAAGTCTGAAACTAGCCAAATTTGAAGACCCTTGATCTATATCTACATTTCTCTCTCTCTCCCTCTATCCTCTATCCCCCCCTCCCTCTCTCTCCCTCCCTCCCTCCCTCTTTCCCTCCCTCTCTCTCTGATGTGACATGGGGGGCTATGTAAATTGAAGAAAATCAATCAATCCATTTTCCTTGGAGATATTCAGAATAGTTGAGCCACGCCTCTATCCTTTATTTCGGCTTTGTTAGTACAGTAGTTCTTGACTTACAACCGTTCATTTAATGACCATTCAAAGTTGCAATGACCAGTGAAAAAAGTGACTTAGCACCGTTTTTCACACTCACAGCCATTGTAGTATCCCTATATGGTCACATGATCAAAATTCAGACGCTTGACAATTGCCTCATATTTATGGTGGTTGCAGGATCCCGGGGTCATGTCTGATCCCCTTTTGCGACCTTCTGACAAGCAAAGTCAGCAGGGAAGCCAGATTCATTGAACAATTGTGTTGCTAACTTATAAAATTGGACAAAATACACTTAACAGTTCTCTTGCTTAGCAAAGGAAATGTTGGGCTCCATTGTGGTCATAAGTCAAGGACTACCTGTACTTGTTTCACCCAGTACTTAACATTTCCCCATCTTCTTCCATCTATGCATAATTCCTTTAATATTTAAATGAATACCTTTAGAATTCAAAGATGGCACCTGTGATGAGGTGATGGAAGATCTTCCTGGGGTTTTTATAGCAATTGCTTTGCCGTGCCACCGTTTTTATTGATTTATTTTACATAGAACATAGGATATCCTGCCTTTTATTAGTTTTACAAATCACTCAAGACCATGAATGTATCCAACAAACCTTTCTCCTTCTATTCCCCCCCCAAAAAAACAACAACCCTGTGAGGTGAGTTGGGCTGAGAGACTGAACTGGGCCAAAGTTACCCAGCTTTGATGGCTCAGGTGAGAGCAGTCTCCTGGTGACTGGCCCGATGTCACCCAGCTGGCTTCTATGGCTAGGGCAGGACTAGAACTCACAATTTCTCAGTTTCTAGCCTGGTGCCTTAATTACTAACCTAGCTTTTATGGCTAGGGCAGAACTAGAACTCACAATCTCCCAGTTTCGAGCATGGTGCCTTAACCACTGCAGATCACCCTGGTGGAGAGAGCAACACAAACACATGCTTGTTTGGTTCATCTTTTAAAAGAGCAGGGGGTTGGACTAGAAGACCTCCAAGGTCTCTTCCAACTCTGTTATTCTGTTCTGTTCTGTTAGGCACTCAAGAGCAAACTTGAGAAGCTCTTTTCCATAACTATTTGTGGACATGGAGCATGAATCAGTCCTTAAACAGGAACATGCTCTGTTAACGTCTGGAAATTCCAAGAGAGGCATTCAGCTCTTCACAAATAGCTCCTCTGCTGTGTAACATTTCATTTTTGCATTTTACTACTTAAAACAAGTGGGTCTCGGATGGTACCTGTGCACTGTTGGCGTCGCTGGAGCCTCAAGTGGCATTCCCACACGTCGGTAGTGGTGGAAGACATGACCGCATCGGGAATATATATCCCAAGACAATTGCAGGAGGAAAAAAATCTCACATGGTTGTACAAAGCCAGGAGGGCACCTGGCAAAGCTCACTCAACGGCCGCTTTCTCTCCCTCCAATTCAACATTACCTTTTAGGCTCTCTGAGATAATGGAAGTTGGCAGGCCTGTTTGGTTTAATCGGTTCAAGGCAAGGCTGAATAATATAAATGGCTCCCCGAGGAACAGAAGAGACTCTACATTCCGAATGGATAGGATCAAATGCATTACTCCTAATTTTAAAGCTGGCGATGGAGAAGTTCGCAGATAGATCTGAACAAAAACTAGCCCTGTGCAGGGAAATTCTCTTGCGTTGTTTTGCCTAGCAATTCTCATCTGATGCAGGGAAAAATTATTAGCTTGGAAAACTCCCTAAGCAGAAAGAATTCTTCTTCTTCTTCTTCTTCTTCTTCTTCTTCTTCTTCTTCTTCTTCTTCTTCTTCTTCTTCTTCTTCTTCTTCTTCTTCTTCTTCTTCTTCTTCTTCTTCATCATCATCATCATCATAATGATAATAGCCTATCCCAGGTCTCGATAGGCAGACAAAAATTCCAAATCCAGTCTGAACATCTGGCTGGCTGTGCAATGAATAATAATAAAATAAATAAAAATAAAAGTATATTGTATCACACCTTATGTCCGGTGACTTATCAGCTTCGACACCAAGCCCAGTTTTGGGGACAACACCAGCACCCACAATGCAATGTGCTCCCCCCCCCCGTGCATGTGTGTGCAACATCCTGCCTCTCCCCCTTACCTGCACTATGTATGCACATGCCTCCTAGCTGATTTTCGGCTTATTTGAGGCCATATTCACCCTCCCAGAGGCTTGAGGGAAGCCTCTGCAGCCTCGGGAGGCCGAAAAACGGGCCTTTCAGAAATACCGGAAGTGCCCGTTTTCAGCCTACGGAGGGCCTCTGGAACGGGCTGAAAATCAGCTGGGAGATGTGTGCATGCGCAGTGAAGGTAAATTTGACTGGGGCTCACGTACCGGCACAAATGGCTCTGCGTGCCACCTGTGGCACGCGTGTCATAGGTTCGCCATCATGGCTCTAGACCAAGAATCAAACAATACCTCAATCAAGGAATCACCAACTCAGACAAGTTAAGATTAAACGACAGCTCAATGAAGGAACCAAGATCACTCCCACCAACCCTGGCAGGGCAAGCCATTAGAATATAAAATGAGAGCAAACCTCACTCCCTATACCACTGATGATGTTTCCCAGTTTGGTAATGAAATGTCTGCAAGAAAATGACTAAGCTCAGAGAGCCACCAAGGGCCCCACGTTTCTTATATTTATTTATTTAGTTAGTTAGTTCCATACTTTTAAAAAGAGACTGGAATGTAGTGAACTTCCAAGATGGAAAGCGGCCAAATTTTGATCACATGACCATGGGAATTCTTAAATGGTCGTAAATGTGAAAAAGTCATAACTTTTCTCAGTGCTGTTGTAACTTTCCATGGACACGAAATGAACTGTTGTAAGCCAAGGACTACCCGTAAGAACCATTCCTTGCATTTACAAACATTGCAGCATGCTAAGTGGTGGTTGCTAAATGAGTTTTGCCCCATTTTACAACCTTCTTTGCCACAGTTTGTTAAGCAAATCACCCTTTGGTGACCTTCCCAGCTGGCTTCCAAAAATGCAAAGTCAATGGTTAAAGCCAGGTTCATTTAATGACCACATCATTCACTTAACAACCATAGTGATTTGCTTAATGACTGTGGCAAAGAAGATTGTAAAATGGGGCAAACTCACTCAGCAAACCTTTAGCAACCTACTTAGTTATGGAGTTGCTTTGGGCTCAGTTATGTTCTGTAGTTTTTTTTCCTCTGGAGCACAGCAAAAATAGCCACAACTGTAGATACAGTAAAAGTAATTATAACATCAATTAAGAGTTCAGTTTGTATTTCTCAGTAATCTTTGTCCTCTTGACTGCTACTGATGGCTTCTCCCTGGGTTGAGAAGGGCTAGATGCTACCATAAATAAACCTTAATTTCCCGTTATTGCCCCTGAGAGAATTATTGCTACCTTGATGATAATTAACAGTGCTGTACTGAGTTGGCACTGCACTTTGGTTTATGGCCGTATGTTTTTGATATATGTGGGTGAACCTTTGAACATTTTTTACAGACCCTCCGAAGGACATTCCTGAACCTCTGAGAAAGTTTAACCCTTTCAAGTGAAAAAACACCGGAGATCAGGAGAAATGGCAGCTGCCCATTCATAAATGCCAATGTTCAATTGTATAATACTCTTAAACAGAATATCAGAGTTGGAAGGGACCTTGGAGGTCTTCTAGTCCAACCCCCTCTCAGGCAGGGAAACCCTATTCCTGCCTGCCTCTATCTGTCTGTCTGTCTGTCTGTCTGTCCGGCCATCTGTCTGTCAGTCTTTCTATCTGTCTATCACTCTATCACTCTATCTATCAATCTGTCTGTCTGTCTATCTATCATCTATCGTCTATCTGTCTATCTATCCATCCATCCATCTATCTATATGTCTATCATCTATCTCTGTCTATCTGTCTATCTATCTATCTATCTATCTATCTATCTATCTATCTATCTATCTATCGTCTATCTGTCTGTCTATCTATCTATCTATCTATCTATCTCTATCATCTATCTCTATCTGCCTGTCTGTCTATTATCTATCTATCTATCTATCTATCTATCTATCTATCTATCTATCTATCTATCTATCTATCTATCTATCTATCTATCTATCTATCTATCTATCTATCTATCTATCTATCCTATTTGCTGCCCATCCTATCACAGGGTATTCATGTTTTCATGTAGAATAAGCATCCCTCTTCTTAGTAAAACCTGTCAAGTTGTGGTACAGAAATCTTCTAATAAATAAATTCATACATAAATAAATAAATGTAATTTCCTTGGCATGCTAAAAGTTGCTTGTCAATGAATCAGGTGCATAATTATGGTTATTATATAGAGGTTCCTGAAAAATGTATATTCGAAGACCAGATTTCATACTGTTTCATGAAATAGAACATAGAATTGTTGGAGGGACCTTGGAGGTCTTCTAGTTCAACCCAGGCAGGACACCATATACCATTCGAAACAAATGGCCATCCAATATCTTTTTTTAAAACCTCCAGTGATGGAGCTCCTAAACTTCCAAAGACAAGTTGCTCCACTTATTAATTGTAATTTCGCTGTCAGAAATTTTTTTATTTCTAGGTTGGATTTTTTCTGTAATGGATGGCCCTTCATAACTTCTCCTGTTTTCAGGAGCTTTGGAGAACTGATAACCCGCTCTTCTCTGACAACCTCTCAATACTGGAAGATTCCTGTCCTATTACCCTAATTATTTTGTTTGACTAGAATATCTGGTTCCCTCAATTGTTCATTATACCCTCTACTCCTGTTAGCATCTTCGTTGCTCTTCTCTGCACTCTTTGTAGAGTCTTAACAACCTTTTTGTATCACAGTGATCAGAATTATTGTTAAGTTTCTACTCTCACAATGCAAGGGAGACATTAAGTCTTAATCACATTAAATTTATGGAATCTCCATAACAGCTACATAATATAAAATTCTGGCCGTTGATAGATGTTGTGGTTGTGATTGATGTCAAAAGACAACAATAGGATTCTTCTGTCTTGGTAGGTAAAGGTAAAGGTTCCCCTTGCACATACGTGCCAGTTGTTTCTGGCTCTAGGGGGTGGTACACATCTCCATTACAAAGCCAAAGAGCCAGAGCTGTCCAAAAACATCTCTTTGGTCATGTGGCCGGCATGACTAAATGCCGAAGATGCAAGGAACGCTGTTACCTTCCCACCAAAGTGGAGCCTATTTTTCTACTTGCATTTTTACATGCTTTCAGACTGCTAGGTTGGCAGAAGCTGGGACAAGTAACAAGAGCTCACTCTGTTATGCGGTGCTAGGGATTCGAACTGCCACACTGCCAACCTTTCTGATCGACAGTATCTTAGCCACTAAGCCACCATGTCCCTTACATCGTGTCTATCTTGGAAACTAGTCCAAATTTCAGGGATGTAATGAAGATTATTCAAACCAATAGAATCAAAAGTTTAAGTTGCAGTTGAATTCCATCTGAATGTTAGAAAACCCTTCCTAACATTTAACAGTTTGACAGTTTAATAGAGTTGGAAGGGACCTTGTAAGTCATCTAGTCCAACCCCCTGCCCAAGCAGTAGACCATACATCATTTCTGACAGTTGGCAGTCCAATCTCTTCTTGAAAGCCTCCAGTGATGAAGCTCCCACAACTTCTGGAAGCAAGCTGTTCCATTGGTTAATTATTCTTGCTGTCAGAAAATTTCTCCTTATTTCTAGGTTGAATCTCTCCTTGTTCAGGTTCCATCCATTATTCCTTGTCTGGCCTACAGGCACTTTATAAAATAGCTTGACCCCTTCCTCTCTGTGGCAGCTCCTCAAATATTGGAAGACTGCTATCATGTCTCCCCTGGTCCCTCTCTTCACTAGACTAGCCATGCCCAGTTCCTGCAACCATTCTTCATATGTTTTAGCCTCCAATCCCCTAATCATCATTGAAGCAGTTCTCCAAAGGAACAAATTATTAAGAAAGATGGTGGTCTTTCTTTTAAGCAAAGGGGGCTATCATGGAGAAGGGGAGGAATGGTGGTCAACTTATTCTCCAAAGCATCAGAGAAGGCATGAAAAGAAGTAATGGATGGAAGATTGTTCAAGAGAAATCCAACTTAGAATTAAGGATAAATTTCCTGATAGTGAAAACAATCAGTAGAAAACTTGTCTCCAGAAGTTGTGGGTGCTTCGTCACTGGAGGTTTTCAGGAAGAGACTGGACAGCCATTTATCCAGAATAGTGTAAGGTCTCCTGCTTGAGCAAGGATTGGACTAGAAGACCTCCAAGGTCCCTTCCAATCCTATTATTATATGTTCTGAGTCTTAAAGACAACAGAACCACTTAGGGATGGTTTATGTTGGATTTCTACACCAAGCAGGAAGCTGACTCTTGATGGTACCTTCTAACTCTAATGCCTTCAAAGTTTAGTGATTCATCTTTGGATCTGGCATTTAAAAGTAGATGGATTCAAATGCCAAATGTGTGTAAAGGATTGATTGGGGTTATAATCCATGAATTAATTGTTGAGTTTCTGTCATTGTGTCTGGAAGATTAGATTTCAGACCCATGCTTGCTGTATAAATCGTTGGTAATGTAATTTCATCGAGTTTGAATCATTTTGCATACTGAAAGGCGACAACCTTCTAAGAAATCCTTCCATTGTGCAGAATATAAAGTGTGAAATTCCATTGGATGAATCTTAAATGCCTCTGAATTAATAATTTGCCCAAGTGTAGCCTGATTAGTCTTTTGCAGCAAGATTAATGCAGGGCCACGGAATCTGATTTATCACCTCACAACTCAGTCTTCCTCCAATTCATGATCAGAGGTAGGACACATATTTAATATTATTTATTTTATTTAACCAGGCAAGGACAGCTATGATATCATTGATAAAAAGCTAAAATCCTCTTTGAGGATTTTGAGGGAAATATTATAATTTTTTATTTCATTTTTTGAAAAATACATTAAAGCTATCCTACAGTTACAGTTTTTTCATTGCTCTCCACAAGCAGCGCTTTTTAACATATTTATTTAATCACCAAAAATAAAATACAGGTAATCCGCAAATTACAACATTTGATTTGGTGACCATTCAAAGTTACAATGGCATTGAAAAAAGTGAGTAAATGGCCGTTTTTCATATTTGTGACATTTCAGCATCCCCCTGGTCACGTGATCAAACTTCAACCACTTGGCAACTGACTCATATTTATGACGGTTGCAGTGTCCTGGGGGTCATGTGATCCCCTTTTGCGACCCTCTGACAAGCAAAGTCAATGGGGAAGCCAGATTCACTTGACAACATTAGCATCTGCAGTGATTCACTTAACAACTGTGGCAAGAAAAGTTGTAAAATGGGGCCAAGCTCACTTAACCAATGTGTTACTTAGCAACAGTAATTTTGAGCTTGGTTGTGGTCATAGCCAAGGACTACCTGTATATAACAAAGAGAAAAAAAAGGGAAAGAAAGAAAGAAAGAAAAGGAAGGAAGGAAGGAAGAAGAGAAAGAGAAAAGAAAGAAAAAATGAAGGAAAGAAAGGAAAAGGAAAGAAAGAGAGGAAGGAAGGAAGGAAGGAAGAAGGAAGGAAGGAAAGAAAGCAAGAAAGAAAAAGGAAAGAGAAAGAAAGGAAGAAAAGAAAGAAAAAAAGGAAGGAAGGAAGGAAGGAAAAAAAAACCCTCTCTACCAGCATCTTTGTCATTCAGTTTTACATTTCCATGGTCCAGAAGTCAAGAGAGGCTACAAAATAGAAGATTACCTGTAGCCTCTGGGCTGAAAGTTGTCTAGTTTGAACTTCCTCAACCTGGTGCCCTCCAGTTAATGCTGAACTGCCAACGTCCAGATTTCCCAACCAGCCTTAATCAGTAGTTCTTAGTCCTTAAGGGAGATGGGTTCATCCGCCACTGAAAATTACCTAGCTCATTTCTTCTCCCAGAGCTGTCAGGGAAAGAATCCTGGAGCTGATTAATCATCTGCCAAGTTTTTTCAACCTCCTGTCCCACTCAGGTGTGACAAAGGCACAAAATCCAGGTGAAATTTGATGCGTGATGTCAAAGAACTGGGGTGTGTAGGAAAAGGGTACAGATTTGAGTGTAGCAGCTCTCTGCTAAGGGACCTGCTCAGGAAACAATTCTGTATGCATGCAAGGATCCCAGAGAGATCCTTATCAGAGAGATCCCAATTGCCGAAGGCAATGCTGACCAGGCAAATGATTTAACTCAATATAAGGATGTTTTACAAATGTATTCTTAAATTGTGCATGGTTTCCATGAATGGAGTTATTCCCATACAAGAGGGGTGGAATATTTTCAATTTCCAGCAGGTTGTGATACATTCGTAGTACGGATTCTTAATATACAAGTAGTCCTTGACTTACAATGCTTCATTTAGTGACTGTTCAAAGTTAGCACCTGAAAATCATAGTAAAGACAACATATATTTAATGTTAGAAAACCCTTCCCAACGTTTAACAGATTAACAGATTAACAGAATTGGAAGGGACCTTGTAGGTCATCTAGTCAACCCCTTGCCCCAATGGTGAGATTCAACATTTTTTACTACTGGTTCTGTGGGTGTGGCTTGGTAGGCATGGCATGACTTGGTGGCAGGGGAAGGACACTGCAAACTCCCCATTCCCACCCCACTCTAGGGTAAAGATACTGTAAGATCTCCATTCCCTCCCCACTCCAGGGGAAGGTTACTGCAAAACCCCCATTCCCTCCCCACAACCACTAACCTGCTTTCCAGCTCTGTTCTCCTGTGCAGGGCAACAAAAGAAGATCCAGCCAATCATCTGGGACTTGGGAGGCAGAGAATAGATGGAGCCAGTCAGAGGTGGGATTTGCTGGTTCTTCGAACTTCCCAAAATTTCCGTTACTGGTTCTCCAGAACTGGTCAGAACCTGCTGAATACCACCTCTGCCCTGTCCAAACAGGAGACTCTATACCAGGGGTCCCCAAAACTTGGCAACTTGTGGACTTCAACTCCCAGAATTCTCCAACCAGCATAACTCTGAGAGTTGAAGTCCACAAGTCTTAAAGTTGCCATATTTGGGGATCTCTGCCCTACGCCATTTCTGACCATTGGCAGTCCAGTCTCTTCTTGAAAGCTTCCAGTGATGAAGCTCCCACAACTTCCGAAGGAAACTTCTGTTCCATGGGTTGATTGTTCTCACTGTCAGGAAGTTTCTCCTTTTTTCCAGGTTGAATCTCTCCCTGATCAGTTTCTATCCATTATTCCTTGTCTGGCCTTCAGGTGCCTTGGAAAATAGCTTGACCCCCTCCTCCTCTCTGTGGCAACCCCTCAAATATCGGAACACTGCTGTCATGTCTCCCCTGGTCCTTCTCTTCACTAAACTAGCCATGACAAGTTCCTGTAACTGTTCTTTATATGTTTGAGGCTGCAGTCCTCTCATCATCCTGGTTGCTCTTCTCTGCACTTTTTCTAGAGTCTTAACAACTTTTTTATAATGTGGTGACCAAAACTGGATGCAGTACTCTAAGTGTGGACTTACTAAGGCTTTATAGAGTGGTATTAGTACCTCCCTTGATCTCGATTGTATCCCTCTGTTAATGCAATTTAGGATCGCATTGGCTTTTTGGGAGGCTGCTGCACACTGCCTCTAGCATTTGTTGCCTGTGGTTTTAGCTTCCTTTCACATGATACACATTTCATTCTCAGAATGAAATTTTCGTGAAATCAAGGTTTATAATTAAAAGAGCAGCCGTCAAAAGAAAGCAGATGTAATTCTAGGAGAGAGGTTTGCTGCTTACATTCGAGTGTTCATAATTAATTGAGTGCCCATATAAATATTGCAGAACTCTTTCATAATCTTTATTGTGCAAAGCAGATAACACACGAAGCTTGCTGGAGACAGGGAAGCTTGAGAGTGTATCTGCCCTCACTCTCTGCCAATCTTCCTCTCCCCTCTGAAGGGGCTTAGCCTGGCTTCATTTTTTGGTCCTATATTTATTATTTTGCAATACAGGCTATATTCCTGCTACATGTACAGCCTCCTCACTTTCCTTCTTCCATCCTCTCTCTTTCTTCTTTCTTCTACCATCTTTCTTCTTTCTTCTTCTGTCTTCTTTCTTTTTCCATCATCTGTTTTCTTTCTTTTATCTTCTGTCTTCCTTCTTTCCCCTTCTGTTCTTTCTTCTTCCATCTTCTGTTTTCCTTCTTTCTTCTACCATTTTTCTCCTTTCCTGTCTTCCTTCTTTCTTCTATTATCTTTCTTCATTCTTCTGTCTTCCTTTTCTGTCATCCTACCTTCCTTCTTTCCCTTTCTGTGTTCTTTCTTCTTCCACCTTTTGTTTTCCTTCTTTCTTCTTCCATCTTTCTTCTTGTCTTTTGTTATCCCACCTTTCCTTTCTTTCTTTTTTCCTCCAATCTTCTGTCTTCCTTCTTCTATCTGTTATTGTCCTTCTTCCTTCTTTTGTCTTTTATTATCCCACCTTCTTTCTTTCCATTCTGTCTTCTTGCCCCAATCTTCTGTCTTCCTTCTTTCTTGTTCCATCTTCTTTTTGTTGTCATTCTTTCTTTCTTTCTTCTTGCATGTTCCTTCTTTCATCTTCTCTCCCTTCTTCCTTCTGTCTTCTTTCCTCCATCTTGTTTTTCCTTTTTCCTGTATCTTCTGACTTCTTTCTTTCCTCTTCCATTTTCTTTTTTCCTTCTTCCTTCTTCTGACGTTGTTCTTTCTTCTGTCTTCCTTCTCTCGTTTTCTGCCTCCCTTCCTCTATCTTCTATCTTTCTTTTTGTCTTTTGCCTTCCATAGTTGGTTCTCTCTGGCTCATCATGACAAACCATTCATGCTGATGTGGCTGAGACCTCTTTAAAGGACTTCCTCATCCAGGATGGAACCATTAATAATAACATGGAGGAAGGAGGGGCGCAGTTTTTCCTACTGAACATCCTTCCTTCTCCATGCAACTTTTTCAGAGGACCTTTGAAATTTAACTGTTGCTGCTATTAACTGGTTCTGGTGCCTACTATTTTATTGTTATATTATATTATTTTATTGATTGCTGCTTCAAATGTATAATCGTGTGCCTGTTTCTAATTGTTTGGGAGTCAACTCCAATTGCAATGGTCTATTTAAAAGACAAAACATGATCACGAATGAAGGCAAATATACATGTCACAGGATAATGTTGCAAGATCCAATCTGGTGAGTCACCAGGACTAGAGGTTTTAGTCTTCCAAACTTTTGGACTCAAACTGGAGCCCATCCTCAGGGAACTATCCTTCAAAGCGACCTTGATAACATGTCTGAATGGTCAAACAATTGGCCACTCCAAATCTCGAGCAACAAATACTCTGTCCTGCACATTGGGAAAAGAAATCAGTACACCAAATACAAGCAAGGTGGATATGACTTCATTGACAACCTCACTCTGTCAAGGACCTTGGAGTACTCAGATCAAACGACCTAAGCGCCAGAGCTTACTGTAACAGCATTGCCAAAAAGGCATTAAGAGTTGTAAATCTAATCTTATGAAGCTTCTCCTCCATCCAGTAATATTGAATTGCTAACTAGAGCATACAAAATCTTTGCTAGACCAATACTTGAATTACAGCTCATCTGTCTGGAATCCGCACTGTATATCAGACATTAATACAATTGAATAGTCCAGAAGTATTTCACGAGAAAGAGCACTTACACTCGCTGTGCTCGCAACAAAATACCCTAGATTCACCAGGCTTGGAGATTTTGGGTTTGGACAACCCTGAAACTACCCTGCCTAAGGTTGGACTTAAGCATAGCACACAAAATTATCTGCTACAATGTCCTACCCAGTCAATGACTACTTCAAGCTTCAACCACAACAATACAAGAGCACAGAACAGATACAAACTCAATGTAAACTTGCTCCAGACTTGATTGCAGAAAGTACGACTTCAGCAACAGAGTGGTCAAAGCTGGAATGCACTACCTGACTCTGTTGTTACATCCTCTAAGCCAGCATTTGAAAACTAGTGGCTGTTAGCCGATTGGTGGGCCACAAGAAAATTTTGGTGGTCCACGAGAAATCTCACCCCCAGAGCACCCCCCCCCCAAGCAATTAATCCAGGCTGTGCAGAAACACAAGGCTGCGCTGCCCACGTGGCCCGTGGAAACCCTCCCCATCCACTCACTCCTTACTGGCAAACTTGCCTGCTAAATTGCTATTTTTTCTTTTTTCCGATCATCAGCTGTTCTGCTGTGCTGGGAGAAGCAGGAAATGGTTGGATTTCTTGCTTTCTAGCAAGTCTTTAGATCTTTGGCTTTGCTTTTAAGCACAGCCCTTAGGATTGAAGGTTCTATTATTCAGTGCAGACTCAAGTTAAGCAAATTTTATGTTACAGACTGAGCTAGCCGATGATAGATAGATCACTGAATGATTCTGTGAGCAACTCAATCTGCCTGCCTGTTTTGCCAGATTTTGGGTAAAAGTTGTTCTTTTTTAAATAAAAAAAATCAATATTTATATACATGGTGTGGTGTGAGTTAATTTTGGTGAGTCTGCTTGCGAGCAAATTTTATGTGACAGACTGAGCTAGATGATGGCAGATAGATGGCAGATATCTGAATGAATCTGTGGATTCTGTGAGCAACTCAATCTGCCTGCCTGCTTTGCCTGATTTTGGTTAAAGTTGTTCTTTTTTAATAAAAAATTCAATATTTACATACATGGTGTGTTGTGAGCTAATTTTGTGAGTTTGCTTGCAAGCAAATTTTATGTGACAGACTGAGTTAGCCAATGGGAGATAAATCTCTGAATGAATCTGTGATTCTGTGAGCAACTCAATCTGCCTGCTTTGTCTGATTTTGGGTAAAAAGTTTCTCTTTTTTATAAACAAAATCAATATTTATATAAATATTTATAATATTTTCATACAAGCCATGGCCCAGCCAGTCACATGACCACCAAGGCCACATCCACAAATAGGCCACACCCACAAAACTGGTTAGTGGTCCCTGGGATTTAAAATTATGCGTTTTGGTGGTCCCTAAGGTCCAAAAAGTTAGCGATCCTTGCTCTAACCCCCACTCCTTTAACCTCAAACAATCCACTATTGACACTCACCCCATTCCTAAGAGGTCTGTAAGGGTGTACATAAGTAACACCATCATGCCTACCGTCCCTTGTCCTATTGTCCCCATTTATTTGTACCTATTTCCTGTATTCTTACTCATGTTTATTTTTATGCCTATTATCTTGTAAGCGATTGAAAAATCAGATAAACAAACAAACAAACAAACAACTCTCTATCAAAGTATGTGGTAGGGGGCTACTCCATGCATTGAATTTATGTTGTGCCTGGTTGTGTATGGAAGGTTACAGGTAGCCCTCAACTTACAAACTACAACTGAGCCCCAGAGTGAGACATTGCTAAATGAGAGACATTTGTTTAGTGAGTTTTGCCTCATTTAGCGAACTTTCTTGCCACAGTTGTGAAGTGAATCCCTGCAGTTGTTAAATTAGGAACATAGCTGCTCAGTGAATCTCTTTCCCCACTGACTTTGTCAGAAGGTCACAGAAGGTGATAACCTGACCCCAGGACAGTGTGACCATTATAAATATGAGTCAGTTGCCAAGCATCTGAATTTCAATCACATAACCATGGGGATATTATAATGGTCATAAGCATGAAAAACGATTATAAGTCTTTTTTTCCAGTGCTGTTGTAACTAAGTAAATGGTTACTGAGTAAACTGTTGTAAGTTGAGGACTACCTGTATTTTATTATTTTATTTTATGTTATTAGTTTAGCTTACTTTAGTTTACTTTAATTTAGTAAACTGTTGTAAGTCAAGGACTACCTGTATTATTTATTTTATTATATTTATTATTTCTTTATTATTTTATATTATACTATAGTATTATTTTAGTTTAGTTTTGTAAACTATTGTAAGTCAAGAGCTATCTGTATTTTATTATTTTATGTTTATTTTATTTTATTTTATTAGTTTAGCTTACTTTACTTCAGTTTAGTAAACTGTTGTAAGTCAAGGAATATCTGTATTATGTATTTTATTTTATTATTTGTTATTTATTTTATTTTATTATTTATTTTATTAGTTTAGTTTAGTAAACTATTGTAAGTCAAGAGCTATCTGTATTTTATTATTTTATGTTTATGCTAAGTTTAGTTTAGTTTAGTCTGACATTTTACTGTCAAGAGATTGCTTTGCTGGAGCAAACCTGGACCACAATACATTAGGGAAGCCTTGGTCATGAATTAGGCCTAGTTTGTGTCTGTATTGTGGTGACGGTGTGCAAATCCGGTGCTGCTGAAGCTCCTGACACAGATGGGCTTAGACAATGGCTCCCTCATTGTCTCCAGACGTAGCACTCTTGCCAGCAACTTGGCCTAAAGACATAAAGTCTAATTCTATGATGTTTTTCCTGGCTCGGGACAATCATTGTTGAGTTCTGTTACCAATCTTCCAGTGCAGCAGAGGCTGTAATGGTGACAGTTTTACTGTGGAAGTTTATTGGAAAAAACAGCAGGAGACCCATCAAAGTAATTGGACTGTTGGCCTCCCCCTCCACTCATTTCTCCTGCAGAGGGAACTTTTTACCAAGGGCTCAGCTGAATTATCTACAACAGGTAATAAGAATCAACCGACTCCATGCACCAGTGGCTATTCCTCACAATGTTGTAGAAAGTTAGTACCCACCCTTCTCCTAGAAGAATGAAATATTTTAGGAAATATGAAAAAGGCAGAATATTATATTTCCCCATAAAAGACAAATAGAAATCTTAAGGGAGACAGA
>BHFT01024533.1:0-42297 GCA_004320025.1 Laticauda laticaudata
TCTGGTTGGGATAAAAGTCTGCTTTGAAATGACTCCTGCGTACATCAGAGGTGACGTAGGCCTATCTGATTCAAAAGCAAGCAAGGGGAAGCCAATTCAGAGATACCCCAGATACAAGCTAATTAATGAAGTCTGTCTGAGGTTGCTATGTCTCCAGTATTCCCTCTGTGCACGCATGTCTCTTTCTCCGTGTCTGCTGGCGATAATAAACCCTTGAAACATGTTTGCATTTTAAATAGCCTCCTGAATGATTCATTCCATTCAATAACAAAGGTCAATATTATGTGTTCTATCATTGTGAAAACACACACATTTCTTGTCATTCTAAGCTGCCGGCTAGGCTGGGAAGCTGAAAAGTCATTTTGGGGGAAAGGCAATGGGAAATCATTTTGGTTCTGCTGGCGAATAAACTGCGTGGTCCTGCCCACGTGGACCCAATTCAGAAGTTGAATTCCACTCAAGTAAAACTTTTTATGCTCATAGCAGTGAGGAGTAGCATCTAATTAACTTTATGTGAACTTGAAAAAGCTAAGCAGGGTTAGATCTGGTTGATAATTGGATGGGAGCAGACGTAGTATTCAGCAGGTTCTGACCAGTTTTGGAGAACTGGTAGCGGAAATGTTAATTCGGAGAATTAGCAAATACCATACGTGCCCCCATCTATTCTCTGCCTCCCAAGTCCCAGCTGATCGGCTGGGTCTTCTTTTGTTGCCCTGCACAGGAGAACAGAGCTGGACAGCAGGTTAGTGGGGTGGGGAGAGAATGGGGATTTTGCAGTAACTTTCCCTCAGGAGTAGGGAGGGAATGGAATTTTTGCCGTATCCTTCCCCTGCCACACCCACCAAGCCATGCCCACCAAGTCACCACGCCCACCAAGCCGCGCCCACAGAACCGGTAGTAAAATTTTTGGAATGCCATCACTGGATGGGAGACCAACAGGATCTCCAAGAACTGTGGCCTAGACCATGCTGACTGGGAAATTGTTCACATATCTTATAGTTGCTGAGGTTGAGAAACACTGGACTAGGCAAAGAAGTTGAAAACAAACTCCATAGGTGAAGACTGGCCAATCCCTTCCAGGTGTTGCTCAGATTTTTTTTTAAGAAAACCATAAAGCCACCAAGAGATTTTTAGAGGGTCATTGAAACACTTTAAGGTTTATCTGTGTCCTCAGGGTGACCTGACTAAGTGCTCCTGGTTCCTGCAGTCTGCAATGTTTTTCCTCTGGAAATCCATTCCAAAGGTGTTCATCCCAAATTGTATAGCTAGACAGTTTGTTATCCTCCAAGCAGGGGTGGTATTCAGCAGGATCTGACCAGTTCTGGAGAATCGATAATGGAAATTTTGAGTAGTTTGGAGAACCAGCAAATACCACCTCTTCACTGGCCCTGCTCCCATCTATTCTCTGCCTCCTGAGTCCCAGTTGATCAGCTGAGTCTTCTTGTGTTGCTCTGCACAGGAGAACAGAGCTGAAAAGCAGGTTAGTGGGATGGGGAGGGAATGGGGATTTTGCAGTATCCTTTCCCTGCCACGTCCACCAAGCCACACCCACAGAACCGGTAGTAATTTTTTTTTGAATCCCATCACTTCCTCCAAATGCTTCAGCAACCCTCTAAAAGGATGCAAACAATCAGTGGTGGAATTCAAACATTTTTACTAATGGTTCTGTGGGTGTGGCTTGCTGGGTATGGCAGGAGAAGGATACCGCAAAATCTCTACTCCCACCCCACTCCTGGGGGAAGGTTACTGTAAAATCCCCATTCCCTCCTCACCCCTCTAACCTGCTTTCCAGCTCCGTTCTCCTGTGCAGGGCAACCAAAGAAGGCCCAGCCAGTCAGCTGGGACTCGGGAGGCAGAGAATAGATGGGGGCCGGGCCAGTCGGAGGGGGTATTTGCCGGTTCTCTGAATGACTCAAAATGTCTGCTACCGGTTCTCCAGAACCTCTCAGAACTGACTGAATACCACCTCTGAGCTGTCTGCAAGGAGTATCAATCCTTCCATTCCCCACCATCCTGTCAGAGCTGAAGAAGCTTCTTGGAGATGAGAAGCGAAACACCTTCAAAGAAAAAAAAACAAGAAAGTCCAGAAAAAGCACCTTTGGGGCAACCATGACTTGGATGACCGAGAATCTCTACAGACTTTTTGCAACACGGTTGTTAAGTGAATCGGGCTTCCTCTTGTCAGAAGGTCACAAAAAGGCGATCACATGACCCGGGACATTGCAACGGTCATAAACATGGACCGGTTGTCAAGCATCTGGGATTTGATCAGGTGATCACAGGGATGAAACGACAGTCCTAAGTGTGAAAACTGGATGTAAGTCACTTCTTTTTCAGTGTCATTGTAACTTCAAACAGTCGCTCAATGAATCGTTGTAAGTCAAGGACTGACTAACTTTGATAAGGTTTTAATTGTCGGAAAGAAAGCCGCCTAGGTCAGGGGTCTCCAATCTTGGCAACTTTAAGACCTGTGGACTTCAACTCCCAGAGTTCTTTGCAAAGCTGGCTGAGGAATTTTGGGAGTTGAAGTCCACAAGTCTTAAAGTTGCCAAGATTGGAGACCCCTGACCTAGAATCACTTGTTTTCAACGCACAGAGATGGCAATTGCACTCTTCTAATTGGTCTTAGAACTTGGTGATTTGGAGAAAAAGCTCTGGAGAACTGATCTCCTGGAGGTGACCAACCATCGTAGGAGATATAATTTTGCCTTTTTTTATTTTTTTCTTTACAAATCACNAGGTGACCAACCATCGTAGGAAATATAATTTTGCCTTTTTTTATTTTTTTCTTTACAAATCACACTGGTACCATTATAGGCCAGTTGGTTTCTCGTGAACTGTTTGGGAGTGTTTTTGGAACCACTCGGTAGAGGGAGCCTTCCGCTGAATTTCCTTCCATTAACGGGATAATTTCCCACTGCATTTTCATCTGGTCACAAGAGATAATAACTCACTCACTCAGTGGTCAAAGCCTGACCTTTCTTGTAACTGGAGGATCCTCTTGCAATCCTTATCTTTTCTAACTCTCTCTCTCTCTCTCTCTCTCTCTCTCTGTGTGTGTGTGTGACAGAGAGAGAGAGAGATAGACAGACACACACACAGTGAAAGACACAGAGAGAGATGAGAGAGAGAAAAAAAGAGAAAAAGAGAGAGAGAGAATGAGAGAGAGAGAAAGAGAGAGAGAAAGAAAGAGAGAGAAAGAGAGAGAGGAAGAGAGGGGGAAGAGAGAGAGAAAGAGAGAATGAGAGAGAGAGAAAGAAAGAGAGAGAAAGAGAGAAAGAGGAAGAGAGGGGGGAAGAGAGAGAGAAAGAGAGAATGAGAGAGAGAGAGAATGAGAAAGAGAAAGAGAGAGAGAGAATGAGAGAGAGAGAGAAAGAGAGAGAAAGAAAGGGGGGAAGAGAGAGAGAGCAGCAGATGAGACTCTCTGTTAAGTTTCTGCTACTCAGAGTACAGAAGGCTGGTTTAGAAATGGACAAAGAGTTTGATCTCCAAGAAACTTTGCTGAGGTCAGTTCATGAGGCTAACACTATCCAGAGTACATGATCCAGAAGTACAAGAATTCCAGAAGTTGTGAGTGCTCCATCACTGGAGATTTTCAAGAAGGGACTGTCTGGAATGGTACAGGGTCTCCTTCTTCAGCACGGGGTTGGCCTAAAACAGGGCTCCCAACTGCCAGTCCATGGCCCAGTATTGGTCCATGGCCCATTGGGAATTGAGCCGTGCAAGTAGTGTTTGAGTGCATGAACGTGTGAAGTTGCATTTGTGCAAGGGAAGCGCACATGCAAAACCATGCCTTCTACCCTGCTGCACTGCGGCGGGTCCTCAGATCAGAAAGATTGGGAGCTGCTGGACGAGAAGACCTCCAAGATCCTATCCTACTCTTCTATTTAATCAATCAATCAATCAATCAATCAATCAATCAATCAATCAGAACTGGAAGGGACCTTGGAGGTCTTCTAGTCCAGCCACTGTTCAAGTAGGAAAACCTATACCTTTTCAGCTAAGTGATTGTCTGGACTCTTCTTAATGACATCCAGTGATGGAGTGTCCACGATTTTTGGAAGCAAGCTGTTCCACTGGTTGATTGTCCTCACTGTTAGGAAGTTTCTCCTTAATTCTAGGTTGCTTCTCTCCTTGATTAGTTTCCATCCATTGTTAATTGTCCTGCCTTCAGGAGGTCTGGAGAATAACTTGACTCCCCCTTTTATGTACACTGAGAGTATTTTCACCAAGACAAATTCCTTGTGTGTCTAATCACACTTGGCCAATAAAAAATTCTATTCTGTTCTGCTCTGCTCTGCTCTGCTCTGCTCTACTCTACTCTACTCTACTCTACTCTACTCTACTCTACTCTACTCTACTCTACTCTATTTTTTGTGGCAACCTCTTAAATACTGGATTATTGCTATCATGTCACCCCCTAGTCTTTCTTTTCTCTAGTTTAGCCAAACCCAGATCCTCCAAGTTCTTCATTATGTTTTAGTCTCCAGGCCTTTAATCATTTTAGTTGCTCTTCTATGCACTTTTCCCCAAAGTCTCAACATCTTTTTTGTAACGTGGTGACCAAAAGTGGACATAGTATTCCAGGTGTGGCCTTACTAAGGCTTTATAAAGTGATACCAAGACTTGACAGGAGTTTGATTCTATACCTCTTTTTATACAACCAAGGATTGAATTACTTTTTTTGGCTGCTGCCACACACTGCTGACTCACGATTGACTATTCTATATTCTGTAGATGTAAAACAACAAAATGCAAGCATGTGGCCTGACTTCTTTTTCTTCAGAAGTTCAGTTTGTTGGGCTAAATGTAGGTTCTCCATCAAACTTGTAGCTTTCGGCATAATCTTATCTGCCATCACCAGACG
Source organism: Laticauda laticaudata (assembly GCA_004320025.1). Taxonomy (NCBI): domain Eukaryota; kingdom Metazoa; phylum Chordata; class Lepidosauria; order Squamata; family Elapidae; genus Laticauda; species Laticauda laticaudata. The sequence continues at coordinate 4,868 of BHFT01024533.1, forward strand.
AACACAATACAAAAGCCTGATGATGGCAGATGAGATTCTGCCGAAATGTTGCTACAACTTTAAAAGCATAACTATGATGATGTGGGAAAATATCCGAACAAAGCTGAATACCATACATATGTGTGTGTGTGTGTGTGTGTTGCTATTGTCTACTCTGACAGCTGTTTGGTCGTCAGTACACACAGAAAGACATGTTTGTACAATTAATTGCATTTGGTAGGAAGCTCGGATGATACAGTCATGAAAATAGATGTTTATTTCCCAGATTGTGGGTTTTGCCTGATTTTTTTTTCCATACTAAGACCACAGGACAACCATAACTGAGCCCAAAATTCCTGTTGCTAAGTGAGATATTTGTTAAGTAAGTTTTACCCCATTTTACGACCTTTCTTGCCAGTGTTGTAAAGTGAACCGCATCTTACCCCATTTTATGACCTTTCTTACCAGTGTTGTTAAGTGAACCGCTGCAGTTAAGTTAGCAACATGGTTATTGAATGAATCTGGCTTCCCCATTGAGTTTGTTAATTAGAAGTCACAAAAGGGGATCCCATGACCCCAGGACACTGCAGCCATCATAAATATGAGTCAGTTGCCAAGCGTCTGAATTTTGATCATGTGACCATGGAGATGATGTTTTTTCGAGTGTGAAAAACAGTCATAAATCACTTTTTTCAGTGCCGTTGTAACTTAGCACAGTCACTAAATGGTTGTAAGTTGAGGACTAGTTGAGAGAAACCACAAGGAACATCTAATCAAATTTACCTGCTTCTTGACGAGAGAGATAATGAGAGAGAGAGAGGGAGGGAGGGAGAGAATGAATGTGAGAGAGAAAGAGAGAGAATGAGAGAGAAAGAATATAAGAGAGAATGAGAGAGAGCATAAAAGAAAGAGAAAGAATATAAAGAGAGAGTATGAGAGAGAGAGAATGAAAGAGAGAGAATGAAAGAGAGAATGAGAGAGAGAATGAGAGAGAGAATACAAGAGAGAATCAGAGAGAGAGCATAAGAGAGAGAAAGAGAAAGAATATAAAGAGAGAAAATGAGAGAGGGAATGAGAGAAAAAGAGAGAGAATGAGAGAGAGAATGAAAGATAGAGAGAATACAAGAGAGAATGAGAGAGAGCATAAGAGAGAGAAAGAGAAAGAATATAGAGAGAGAATGAGAGAGAGAGAATAAGAGAGAATGAGAGAGAATGAAAAAGAGAGAATGAGAGAGAGAATGAAAGAGAGAATACAAGAGAGAATGAGAGAGAGAGCATAAGAGAGAGAAAGAGAAAGAATATAAAGAGAGAGAATGAGAGAGAGAATGAGAGAGAGAATGAGAGAGAGAATACAAGAGAGAATGAGAGAGAGAGCATAAGAGAGAGAAAGAGAAAGAATATATAGAGAGAGAATGAGAGAGAGAGAATAAGAGAGAATGAGAGAGTGAATGAAAAAGAGAGAATGAGAGAGAGAATGAAAGAGAGAATACAGGAGAGAATGAGAGAGAGAGCATAAGAGAGAGAAAGAGAAAGAATATAAAGAGAGAGAATGAGAGAGGGAATGAGAGAGAAAGAGAGAATGAGAGAGAATACAAGAAAGAATGAGAGAGAGAGCATAAGAGAGAGAAAGAAAAAGAATATAAAGAGAGAATGAGAGAGAGAATGAGAGAGAGAGCATAAGAGAGAGAAAGAGAAATAATATAAAGAGAGAATGAGAGAGAAAATGAGAGAGAAAATGAGAGAGAAAGATAGAGAGAATGAAAGAGACAGAAAGAATGAAAGAGAGAGAGACTTTTTCAATTGTGTTAATGTCAGATACATGATATGGGTTCCAGACTGATGAGCTGTATTCAAGTAAAGGTCTAGCAAATGTTTTATATGTTCTGGTTCGTAGTTGTGATATTACCAGAGAAGAAGCTACATAGGATTAGATTAACAACTTTCAACGCCTTTTTGGCTTTGTAGTTACAGTGGGCTCTAGCACTTAGATCATTAGAGATGAGTACTCCAAGGTCCTTGACAGAGTTTGGATCCTCAACAAGGTCTTGACTATTCAGCTTGTATTTTATTTTCTGATTTTTTTCTGCCAATATGTAAGACAGAGCATTTATTTGTTGAGATTTGAAGTTGCCATTTGATTGACCATTCTGATACATAGTCGAGGTCTTTTTGGGGGGTAGCATCTGCGTAATAAAGATTGGGGTTTGTTCCCAATTTATATTCTAGTGGCTTGCCCTGTCAGCGTTGGTGGGAACGTCTTGGAGATTCCTTGGTTGGGCTGTTTACTGTTAGCTTGTCTGACAGTTCCTTGATTGGGGTATTGTTTACTTCATGATTGTTTTGGTCTGATGTTAATCTTGCTGTTAATCTATGCTCATCTGCATGTTGATTGCTGGCCAGGAGATGTTTTTGGTCTTTTCTTGTTTCCTTTTTGGTGTGTTGATTGTCTCTTTTGCACAGCGTATAGATGTTTATGACTACATGTCTATTGATTTCATTTTAACCCTGAGCTACAAATATTCTGCTTTATCAAGCTCACTAGATTAATATGTAGTAGTTTCTTCCTACATTTCCAAGCAGTAGTATTTGTTTTAACCCATTGATAGATTATTATGTTCCATTTATTGTTGAGAGTCCCCAAGAGTCTCCCATGGTTGTGATAGGATATGCTCTCTCCTTCTCTCAAGTCATTATAATAGAATAATAAAGTTGGAAGCAACCTTCTAGTCCAAATGCTGCTCAGGCAGGACACTCTATAGTACCATGTCAAATGACTATCCAATCTCTTCTTAAAAACCTCCAGTGATGGAGCACCCACAACTTCTGAGGCAAACTGTTCCACTGATTAATTGTTCTTCCAGGAAATTTCTCCTTAGTTCTAGGTTGGTTTTTGCCTTGATTAGTTTCCACCCATTGCTTCTTATCCTGCCTTCAGGTGCTTTGGAGAATCGCTTGACTCCCTCTTCTTTGTGGCAGCCCCTGAGATATTGGAAGACTGCTATCATGTCTCCCCAAGTCCTTCTTTTCAGTAAACGAGGCATACCCAATTCCAGCAACCATTTTGCATATGTTTTTGCCTCCACTCCCCTAATCATCTTTGTTGCCCTTCTCTGCAGTCTTTCTAGAGTCTCAACATCTTTTTTATATCGTGGTGACCAAAACTGGATGCAGTATTGAAGTGCGGCCTTACCAAGGCATTATAAAGTGGTAGTAACACTTCAAATGTTCTTGATACTATGCCTTTGTTAATGCAACCTAGGATTGCATTGGCTTTTGGGACAGCTTCAGCACACTGCTGGCTCATATTTAAGCAATTGTCTACTAGGACTCAAGATCTTTCTTGCAATGACTATTGATGATTAAGGTAAAGCAGAGTTGGTATTCAGCAGGTTCTGACCAGTTCTGGAGAACCGGCAGTGGAAATTTTGACTAGTTTGGAGAACCAGCAAATCCCACCTCTGGCGATTTTACAGTATCCTTCCCCTGCCAGGCCCACCAAGCCATGCCCACTGAACTGGTAGTAAAAAAAATTGAATCCCACCTCTGACTGGTAAAGGTAAAGGTTATCCTTGCACATACGTGCTAGTTGTTTCCGGCTCCAGGGGGTGGTGCTCATCTCCATTACAAAGCCGAAGAGCCAGCGCTGTCTGGAGCCGTCTCCATGGTCATGTGGCTGGCATGACTAAATGCTGAATGGAACGAAACAGCGCATGGAACGCTGTTACCTTCCCACCAAAGGGGTTCCTATTTTTCTACTTGCATTTTTACATGCTTTCGAACTGCTAGGTTAGCAGAAGCTGTGGCAAGTAACGGGAGCTCACTCCGTTATGTAGCACTAGGGATTCGAACTGCCGACTTTTCTGATTGACAAGCTGAGCGTCTTTGCCACTGAGCTACCACATCCCGATATGGACTGAATACACCTGTGCAAATATTTGGTTTGGAGATTTAATTTGAAACCAAGTGGATTGAACCTCTGAATCCAACTCACTTTTTACTGCAAGAGTAAAAGAAAAAAACTGTGTAGGCTTTTCCTTTTCCTTGCACACATTTCATTGCCAGGCTAAGTAAGAATATCAGAGCTCTGAAATTTGAAAACAAAGTTTGTATGCATTCGGCTTTGCGGATGTGAAGAAAACCCCCAAGGATTTCCTGCCCACGCATTTGAAATGGTCTGCTGTGTTTTCTTCCCCTAAATCAAGAAAAGAACTGGATCCTCCGGGAACTGGAGGCTGGAGCAGAACAGCTTCTGCCTGGAGGGGAGAAAAGCCGTCCCTTATTTCAGTCTCTGTTGCTGGCAGCCGGAGGGTTGGAGAAACACTTTGAAATCATCCCTTTGCATAAATAACACGATATGTCAAAGTGCTGTGTTTGGACACACTGCTGAAATATCGTGTGCCAAAAGATGAGCTTATAAACATTAAAGCCATATGGGCTCTGCAGCCCAAGCGTGCTGGCCTGGCTTCTCGGAACACCACTCATGCGCCAAGGCTCTGTTGGAGACTTGGCTGGGGGAGAGCAATGCAACGAACCTAGCCTGACCTCCCTCCATGTAGCTGGCTGGACTGCCAGGGTTGGCCAGGAGGCGATCCAGACCATTCACATGGGCCTCGGCTCATTTATCAAGCCATAATTGGTTGAGCTCCAGGGGAGACCCTGAAAGTGTCAATCATTTCTGCTTTTCTGCAACGGTTCATTATTATGGCTGGAGGAGACATTGGATGGAAACTTCGGGGAGAGGCCAAGGGGACTGTGATGTGGGGCTGGAGATTGAAATCCTTGCTGAAATGAGAGCCAGTTTGGTTAATGGGCTGGCCTAGAAACCAGGAATCAGTGAATTCTAGTCCTGCCTTATGCATGAAAGCTGGCTAAATGACTTTGGACCAAACGCTAGGTAACAATGAATTGTAGTCTTGCCTTAGACATGAAAACCAGTTGGGTAACCTTGGAGTAATCACCAGGAGACTGGGAGTTCTAGTCCTGCTTTATATATAAAAGCTGGCTGGGTGACTTTGGGACAGTCCCTGTCTCTCAGCTGAACCCACCTCACAAGGTGGTTGTTGTAGGGAAAATAGAAGGAGGAAGGAGTATTAGCTATGTTTGCCACATTAAAGTATTATGATTAAAATAATAAAGACATGTGTCAGTCTAGCTGTGTAATTCAGATCTCCTTTTCCTTTTTTCAGAGCTGAACAGAACTAGATTTGTTTCGTGTAGTCACTAGTGATTAAGGCACCGGGCTAGAAAGCGTGAGAGCATGAGTTCAAGTCCCATCTTAGCCATAAAAGCTAAGTGGGTGACTTTAGGCCAGTGACTGTCTCTCAGCCCAACCCTCCTCACAGGGTTGTTGTTGTGAGGAAAATAGGAGGAGGAAAGTGTAATGGATATGTTCACTGCCTTGAGTTATTTGTAAAACGAATAAAGACAGAATACAAATAACAACAACAATGATAATGATAATAATAATAATAATAATAATAATAATAATAATAATAATAAAATTTAGTTTAGTTATTGTCACTGCACCTCGTACAACGAAATCAAACACCATCTTCAGTTGCATATCATGACCCATGAAAATAAACAAACACATATCCTTCACACATTGAACAGGAACCCCTGACACCCTGACAACACTGCCACTATACACGCGCAGTATTCAACAGAGTTACTGCTCTGGGAGAGAAAGCTGTTTTTTTCAGTCTATTTGTCCCTTGTTTTTTATTATTCTGTACGTCGCCAGGTGGTAATAGTTCAAAAAAGAGGGTTCTGGATGGAGATGGATTCTTTGAGAATGTTTTGAACTTTCTTAAGGTAGTGGGAGCTATAAAGGAGAGGCAACCAATGATCCTCTGGACAAATGACGTAACTGTCTGCCGTCCTATTTGCCAACTGTGGCAAGTTGCAAGCCATACAGAGTGCTTTTTCTGTATCTTTACTTTTCTGTATCTTTTGTACAGAGGTGGATTGAAGCTGTACAGATGCAGATAGATAATCAACAAGACATCCATAACAAAGTACATTTATTAAGTTCATCAGTATCCTCATAACCTCACATTTTTTGTGATGTTTCTTTCTTTAATGACAAATCCTTTTGTATAATTTGCATTGTAGTAAAAGATGGTTATCTCCTAACCCATCTTGTAGGCAATAGAAAGCAGCTGGCTGCCCCCCCGCCGGCCGCCCCGCCATGAGTTCACGAGAGTTCAGGCAAAGTGAGAAAAACTCCCCAACCCTTGAGGGTCAATTTAGTGACAAATCAGGATTAACAGATGTGGTCACTGTGATATGGACTACATGTTCCCTGGATACCCTTAACTACATTTACTATGATGCATTCCCTTAAGGGGACGGCTCATAACATTCCTAAGTAACTATCCAATTCCCATAGAACTGGCTGGGACAGCACAAAGTTGTAGTAAGTTAAGAACTCTCTATGGTGCATAGCAATAGAAGGTCACGGCAGCAGCTTTTTCATTCAGTTGTTTTTTCTGAAGAAGATCTCAGGTAGTATTACATCTCTGCTGGTGCCCTTTTGACCGGACTGCAATGTGGGCATCCCCTGGTCAGGTCCTCTTTTATGGTATACCCAGAAACTTAAAACTGGCCACTTTTGCCCAACTCGGTCTCCATTGGATAAACAAGGGCTGGAATGGTCTGATCTGTTCCTTCTATAGTCCTATTATGTAAACATTATGTAAAAATATGACTTACCTGTATCCGAAAAGTCCATGGAAACATAAATTAAGAAAAAGTTGTTGAAAGTGAGAAGGTGAATATATTTGTGGGAACTTTCATAATACAGACGGATGCCATTTGGAAACAATACACACCAGATAATCACAGTTGTCAGAAACTGAGCGTACATGGATATTGTTATCGACTGTCCAGAAAGCCAGAGTCAGGAAAGAGAAACTGGAAAAAAATCATGAAATATCGCGGACTGACCAATCAAAACTGCATGATTAATAGATGAAACATGTACAGTGATACCCACTGTAATCTGTGCGTTGGCACATGGTATTATGTCCAAGATTTTACAAATACATCAAGAAATTGCAGCTTTCCTGCAATAATCAGCCGCAGACACTGCAAAAAATGTGCTACTCAGAACATTGTAACATTTTTAAGAAGCCTACTTGTTGATACCTACCGACGCTGACAGCAGAACCTATATCAACCATGCAGTGTCCAGTCAGTGAATATTTGTGATACATTTTAATTGTTCAGTTAACCGGAGTTTCATGTTTAATATAATAAAAAATTAATAATAATAATAATAATAATAATAATAATAATAATAATAATAATAATAATAATAATAAAAATACCCTGATTCTACAAAAACCGCAGCTTATATCCTCCAATACTACCTTAACAATTCCTAGGTCCTTGGTTAGGACTCGAGCTGTTGAGCTACCAACTAGCACCAAAGGCTGTGAATCTCACTAAAGATTAGCTAATAATGATGATGATGATGATGATGGTGATGCAAGCAGGAACTATAGAACTGAGTAGGAATGTAAAATGATCAATGTAAGATTCCCTGAAGCATCTTGGGTAAACTACCAGCCAGTCTTTAAAGACTGTACTTTCCTTGTCAGTATAATTTCTGAGAAAGGCAATATTTACGCAATTCATCAACTAAATGAGCATCCAACACTTGATAGAAAAAGTTTGATTTCATTTCAGTGAAAATGGCCAGTATTGCAAAAACTGGTCATTTTCATTGATAGCCTTACTGATTTCTCTGTTAGTGATCCCATCAAAGATGTTTTTCCCCCATAAAATTTTTTTTAAAGCCTCGTTCAGGAAACCCAACAACTTTAAAAGGTCATTAGCTCCTGGCATGACAATGAAGAACTATTTGGGGGTCTTTTCTCTTTTCCTTTCATTCATAACATAAACATCTTCTGATTTATTAGGGAGAGGCTGCAGCTTCGCTTGGTCTTTTTTTCAAGGATGCCTGATGTCGCAAAATGTTTTTTAGAACTTGACCTGGGAAGGACCAGCCTTTCAAATTACACTAATTCAGGAAACAGTTGAATTCAACACAGGAGATGGAAAGGTTAACATGTTTGTGATGAATTGTGTTATATCTTTCTACAGTAAACTCTGGAGGAAGCCAGACGTTTCAAGAAATCGACTTATTCCTGGTGTCTTGAAATCCCTCCTTGTCCTTTAGAAGGGAAATGGTCGTTAATCAGACTGGACAACTAGGCAAGCTAATAAAAGTGGCTGTTAAATTGGAACATGCTTCCCATTTTTAGCTTTCATTGTTAAAATTTGGCCCTTAGTTTCCCTCTCTCACAAGATAACCGGGGTTCTTTTTTAGCCTTCATTCTGAAATAAGACCTGAATTGCTGATGGTGGTTGTGTGGGAGCTTAAATTCATGTTGACTGGGGAATAAAATGGGATCTGGGAGCTAACTCTTTTAAATTAAAGAATTTAAATTACACTGAAGAATTGGGGAAAAATGATTTTTCTTACTGAGAATATAAGTTTGCTGGTCTTGTGTTCTTTGGCCAAGGATAACCAGGCAGAGCTCTCATGACACAGCTTCTTCAGCTCTGAAATCATTCCCCATTATCTGATGAGAACTGAAGAAGCTTCTTGGATGAGAAGAGAAATGTCTTCAAAAGAAAAAAAAAAACAAGAAAGTCCAATTGCCTCCTGAAAAAATACCTTTGGGACAATAATATGAAACTGTACTGTCATAGAACAGGGATATCCAGCCTTGGCAATTTTAAGATTTGTGGACTTCAACTCCCCGAATTCCCCAGCCAGTAGGCTAGGTTCCACAAGTCCACAAGTTGTCAAGTTGTCAAGGTTGGCTCCACAATCACTGTTGTAGAGAGACTGATACTCAAGGGAGACTGGCACTGTGCCTGGAGGATCCATTCCTAGTTTTAGTTGTGTGATGAGCATAACAATAATGGCATTTCTTCTTGGGCATTGACATTGTCTTTGAATGGGATGGTTGTTTCCCCATCATATACAAGACCACAAATAAGCCAATTAAATTTTAACTGAATAAAATCTCAGTCCTGGGAAACTGAATTGAGTAAACCATGGGCATGCTAAACACATATAGCATAAACTTATCATGCAAATAGCCCCTTTGCATTCTTCCTCCCATTCTTTGAAATCTTACAGACTTCCTACTTGTTTTTTAAGCAGTTGCAATCTCAGTGCGAGGCATGAATGGTAACCATCATAAGATTCTCTTCCACTGTAGGAAAAGAGCAAGCTGAGCTGGAAGGCGGGGTTAAATGTGTCATTGATTTGGAGTCATTGCAATCCCACAAAGCACCTCTCTGGAAATCCCGTTTATCTAGTGCCAATTCAGCTTTGACCATTAGTTGATTAAATTCCTATATAGTGGTACAGTAGCAATAATAAACTCTTCTATGCCTTTAATTTAACCAATGCTCTTGGTTATTTGTGTCTAATATCCTCATAGTATGATTCTAAATGTCTAAGGAGCTTATCAGTCATCCAGGTCATGGTTGTCCCAAAGGTGCTTTTTTCAAGAGACAGCTGGACTTTCTGTTTTTTCTTTGAAGAAGTTTCGCTCAGTGGTGGGATTCAAATTTTTTTTACTATCAGTTCTGTAGGTGTGGCTTGGTGGGCATGGCAGGGAAAAGATACAGTAAAATCTCCATTCCCTCTCCATCCCACTAACCTGCTTTCCAGCTCCGTTCTCCTGTGCAGGGCAACAAAAGAAGACCCAGCCAATCAGCTGGGATTTGGGAGGCAGAGGTGGCATTTTGAACTACTTAAAATTTCCACTACCAGTTCTCCAGAACTGGTGAGAACCTGCTGAATACCACCTCTGGTTGCTTCTCATCCAAGAAGTTTCTTCAGCTCTGATTGGGTTGGCGGGGAATGTGATTTTAAAGTGTACATAACACAGAGGTGTTTCCCTTTTTGATCAATATCATTTATTTCCAGGAAAGAAAATCTCAGGTTTTTCAGAGCCAAAATCCAGAACATAACAATTGAAACAGGAAGTCCTCAAAACTTACCACCATTCATTTAGTGATCATTTGAAATTACGATGACACTGAAAAAAGTGACTTATGACCATTTTTCAGCCTTATGACCACTGCAGCACTCCCGTGGTCACGGGATCAAAATTTGGATGCTTGGCAACTGGTTCATATTTATGACAGCTGCAATGTCCTAAGGTCGAGTTATTTTCCAAGGCACCTGAAGGTCAGACAAGGAACAATGGATGTAAACTGAACAAGAAGAGATTTAACCTGGAAATAAGGAGAAACTTTCTGAGGGTGAGAACAATCAACCCATGGGAGAGAGTTGTGGGAGCTTCATCACTGGAGGCTTTCAAGAAGAGACTGGACTGCCATCTGTCAGAAATGGTGGTAGNGTTGTGGGAGCTTCATCACTGGAGGCTTTCAAGGAGAGACTGGACTGCCATCTGTCAGAAATGGTGGTAGGGTCTCCCGCTTGGGTGGGGGAGGGGGTTGGACTAGATGACCTATAAGGTCCCTTCCAACTCTGAATATCTGTTATCTGTTATCATGTGATCCCCTTTGGCGACCTTCTGACAAGCAAGATCCATGGGGCAGCCAAATTTGCTTAACAATCCTGACCCTAACTTAACCACTACCATGTTTCCCTGAACCACGGTGGCAAAAAATGGGGCAAAAACTCACTTAACAACTGTCTCGCAAAATGGGGCAAAAACTGACTTAACCATTGTCTCGCTTAGCAAGATGAATGTTGGGCTCAACTGTTGGTTGTATGTCAAGGGCTACTGGTATGGGATCATACCAGGAAACCCCCTTGCTGCCTACATGGATAGAGAGCAGAACTGAGAGAGCAACTGTTTCTTTTCTTCACACGCTTTCGGCCTTTGTCAAGGAATGAGCTTGTGGGTTGTGTTTAGCGTCAGTCCATAAATAAACCCCCCTGGAGCCATCGGTGTCGGGCTTTTGGCGGAGTTCAGAGTTCCCATGGCTCCTTTAGAAAAATGACTCATGCCAGCCGGGTCAGGTGACTTATTCCTGGTGACAGGAGGACAATTGTCTTCGGACAAAGCATTGTGGTAGCATTGACTTGATCGCTGGGTTTAAAATAGCTCTTCTGCTATTATGGGATTGGCCTCTACTATGTCACACCTCATGTTTTACAGGCTTGTATCTCTGCATGAAGAAAGAGCCAGGATGGGGCCCTTCCTTGATATGTGTATACACTAGTTGTCCATGTCTTACAATCATTTGTTTAATGATGGTTTGAAGTTACACCACCACTGGGGGGAAAAAGGGACTTATGACTGGTCCTCACACTTACAACTGTTGTAGCATCCCCATGATCAGAAATAAACCACTGGCATGTATAGTCCTTGACTTACAACAGTTCGTTTAGTGGCTGTTCAAAACAGAACTGAAAAAAGGGACTTATATGACCATTTTTCACAGTTACAACTTTTGTAGCATCCCTATGATCAAGAATAGAATAGAATAGAATTCTTTATTGTGGTTGGACACACACAAGGAATTTGTCTTCGTGCAAATGCTCTCAGTGTACATAAAAGATACATTCGTCAAGAGTCGAGAATCATAAGGTCCAACACTTAATAATAGTCATAGGGTACAATAAGCAATCAAATCATACTAGGAAACAGTCAATATAAATCATAAGGATAGATGTGACAAAGTTACAGTCATACAGTCACAAGTAGGAGGGGATGGATGATAAGTGATGAATAGTTTAATTGTAATAGTAGTGCAGACTTTGTAAATAGTTGTACAGTGTTGAGGGAATTATTTGTTTAGCAGAATGATGGCTTTTGGGTCCTGTGTCTAGTTGTTCTGGTGTGCAGTTCTTCATAGCATCGTTTTGAGGGTGGGAGTTGAAACAGTTTATGTCCACGATGTGAGGGGTCTGTAAATATTTTCACAGCCCTCTTTTTGACTCGTGCATTATACGGGTCCTCGATGTCAGGCAGGTTAGCAGCCATTGTTTTTTCTGCAGTAAAATGGGTTCACACTTATGACCGTTGCTGTATCACTTTTGCCACCTTCTGACAAGCAAAGTCAATGGGGATGATGCCAGATTCACTTAACAACTGTGGCAAGACAGGTCATAATGTGGACCAAAACTCATTTGACAAATGTCACACCAAATAACAGAAATTTGGGGCACAATTGTGGCCAGAAGTCGAGGACTACATGTATTCTAGATGATTGCAGTGCAAAGGTCATTTAGGGCCTTCCCAGGTGGCTTCCAGCATGCAGGGTCAAAAGGGGAAAGCCAAGACTCTCTCAACTACCCAGTGGTGGGCTGTAACCGATTTAACAACTGGTTCTGTAAGCGCGCATAGCATTCAAAAAACACCAATTTCAACCTGTACAGGGCGGCCCCAGTAAGTAGAACAGCTGACGCACGGTAATCCACTGTGTCACGTAAATCAGCTGAGCTGAAAAAGATGTAAATATAGGACAGGATAGGGCGGGACTGGTGCTGGGGTGAGCCCAGCAGCCCACCACTGCAAATTACCACATGTGTCATCTAAAAAAATACTCCTTTGGTCTTTTTACTTGCCAGCAGAAAGGGAGTAGAGACTTATGATTTGAATGGGGGTGGATTTGTTGGAGCACTGACAGCATGATTCACTTAAGAACCATGGCAAAAGTGAAAAAAATGTATGTAAAATCAGGTGCAAACTGCTTAACAACTGCTTTGCTTAACAACGAAAGTTCTGGCCATAAGTCCAGGACTTCCTGTACTGTATGCATGGATTGGATGGTGACTCAGGAGGAACTTCAGAGAGAGGAAGAGTTTAAAAGATGTCGTATCGGTAGTTGCAATGCTATGATTAAAAGTCTGGCTGTTTTTTACACACCGCATCCCACACAGGGCTGTCCAGAAGGTATGGCCAAAAAGACAAAATCTTGGCTACTATGATGGAATCAAAGCTTTTTGTTTGGCATGTATGTTGCACAGGCAGGCCTTTGACCACACCATAGTGCAGGGGTGTCGATTTCAATGAGGGCCGCATCACGGTTGTGTTTGACATGTGGGGGGGGCAAGTGGGCATGGCCATCTCAACCTCACTTGTGTCACGATGGCCTCCTGCAGCCCTCTGCCATCAAAAACGAAGCTCGGGGTGGGCCGCACTCCACTTTCGCTGGCAGAGGGCTGCAGGAGGCTGTCACAGCCTAAAATGGAGCTTGGGGAGGCTGCAGACATCCCTGAGCTCCATTTTTGCTGGCAAAGGCACCACAGGCCAGTTCTTCACTAGATCCAGATCGAAGCACCCTGTGGGCCAGATGTGGCCCACAGGCCTTGAGTTTAATGCCCCTGCCATAGTGGATGCCATTTTGGCATTTAGGATTATATCCTATAGACATAAAAATAGGCAAGGATTCAGTGCTATGTTTGCAATCACTACTGTAAGATTTTGCAGGTAATCTTCACCAAGCCAAAGTCCTACACTGCAACTGAGCTGCAGATTAATTTAAGCAAAAGTCCACAAGTCTTAAAGTTGCCGAGGCTGGACATCCTTGCTCTACTCTAAAGCTATTCATTGACTGTACTGTATTGATTCAATAAACTGAACTCAGATATCGGATTAAGAGGTTTTATGGGTTCAGACAACACATGGAATCACCACTTCATTGACCAACAATTTCCCCCTCCCAAATTATCGCTGCTAAAAACTAACCAAGTTTAACATGTTGTGCAAATGCATCAGCTAGGTCTTTACAACTGGCCTGCTTAAATGCATTGCAATGAGAACAGCCACTGAAAGACTCTGCCATCCTGATTAAATTCCCTAAAGGCAAGATAAGAAGCAAAAGATTGAAAGGAGAGAAGCAACCTTAAACTAAGAAATTTCCTGGCAGTGAGAACAATTAATCAGTGGAATGGCACTGGAAGTTTTTAAGAAGAGATTGGCCAACCATTTGTCTAGAATGGTACAAGGTTTCCTGCTTGTGCAGGGAGTTGGACTAGAAGACCTCCAAATCCCTTCCAACTGTGTTATTCTGTCAAAGTCACATTTCCATATCCTGGAAAAATCCCTCCTGCTTCGATGATTCTTTTCAGATCCTGTCCAAATTATACTTCTGTCCTTCCCTTGGATGTCAAATTACACCTCTATCCTTTCCTTGGATGCCAAATGTAAGTAAGTCCCAATCTTGCAATTCATTGTTGCTTCATAATTTACAAACCTCACTGATCTCCTGTTGGAATGAACCTCTCCCCTGGAAGGTTGTGTAGGACATTGTGTGCATCTAACATTAGACAAACAAATCACATATTTCTCCTTGACAGGGGAAATGACCAAAGCAGGAAGTTGTAGTACCAGTTTGTTTCCATATAATGAACTACCTTTGGCCAGCTTCCTGATTATATAAATAACCCTTGGAATAGTTTCTCCACACTTGGCTGTGTGATGAACTCATGACATGTTACCATTGTCTTCTCTGTTTTTTCAACTTGTGATGGGGCAATTGGAGGGAGGGTATTTGGAAAAGCTGGCACCTGTTCTTAACATCAATACCTTTCACCTACTTTCTTGGCAAAAATTAATGCTTATTTAAATTCTGGCACTCGGGTTTAGCTGAAGGAGCCAACTGCCTATTCAAAAGAATATTTAAAAAAAACAACCCATGGCAACATTCAACATTCTTGAACTTCCACAAGTAGTCCTTGATTTACAACCATTCATTTAGTGACTGTTCAAAGTTACAACAGCCCTGACAAAAGTGACCTATGGTCACATGACCTAAATTCAGACGCTTGGCAACAGTCTCATATTGTCAAGTTGAAAACCAATCAGTCTCAAAGGCAAGAACAGGGCATGAGTTACCCAAAATTATAAAAATTAAGCTCAGCTGAAAATGAGAGGGGAGGGGGAAAGGCTTGAACATTTCAGGAACCTCCATTTTCCCACCCTTTAATTCCTGGTGCGTGTGAGGATGGCGGTGTCAGGATTCCAGCAATTGCCCTAATTAAATCATAATTCTTGAGCCAAAACTTCAAAAACTTTCAAAGGATTCATTAGAGGCGACATACTGGCACTGCCCTGTTGAAGCCAACTCTGGCATACATAATTTCCGGTCACCTATGACCCTATTTCTCATATGAGACCCGGTGTCTCATAAACCAGATTCTTCCATTGAGTAGTTCACAGGTTGGGTGTCATCATTCACGTTCTCCAATTAAATATATTTGGGGGCAAAAACTCCGGTATTTTAGTTACAATCTTTTAACTAAAAAGATTTAAAGATTTTAACTAAAGATTTAAAGATTTTAACTAAAGATTTAAAGAGTTGGAATGTACTTTCGTTTTCAACTGCTCTTCCAGATTTCCTTCCTCCCACCCCCTTTTTTTATGGCAACTACTAAAACAGACATAGGAATGTTTTATGAGTTGACAGGTGGTTCCATTTGGCTTTTTAATAAATGAAATGACTTCTTGTCAGATGTTACCATCCTCTTTATTAAGAATAAAATTGCACACAAAGGAGTCATTAAAAAAAAAAAGAACATGAAGAGGAGGGGAAGGAAGGGAAGAATCACCATGAACATAACATTGATTGTTATCGCTTTCGGATGGAAGAAGGGAGAAAGAAAGACTTGTGCCTGAGGTCAGAGCTCCCAAATCCCTTCTTTTTTTTTTTTTTGATTGGTGAAAGAATATCAACTTTTAGAGAGTCAAAGGGCCAAAAAAAGAGTCAGTGGCAAAAAATGGCAGGCGGGATGCCATCGGCAGCCTTCGTAGAGAAGGAAGGAAGGAAGGAAGGAAGGAAGGTATCTCCCAAGGAACAGAAAACCATGTGGATTACAAAAAACCTGCCAGATCCAAACAAGATTATTACAGTCCGTAAATCTTTAATGTGCTGTCCAGTGATGTCCACAAGGATGGTAGAAGGAATTCCTCGGTTTTTCGAACAGAAGGCCTGGTTGTTTAGGCCAGGGCCAAGGCGCACCACGAGTCTTGACGGGGGCCAACGCTTAAACCTGATGGTTGGGACATGGCAGATGGGAAGGTGTAGTCTTCTGGCTCATACTTGAATTGGGGGTGAGGTTCCTCCAGCCCGTTTTCAGAATGACCTGGACCCTGCAGGGGTCAGAAATAAATCAGTCAGTTCACCATCACAAATGGGACATTCTTTAGACAATGGTTAGGTACTGTTCTGGCTTTGGCTATGAGCCATGGTGGCGCAGTAGCTAGAGTGCAGTACTGCAGGCTACTTCTGCTGACTGCTGGCTGCCTGCAATTTAGCAGTTTGAATCCCACCAGGCTTAAGGTTGACTCAGCCTTCCATCCTTCGGAGGTGGGTAAAAATGGGGGCCCAGATTGTTGGGGGAAATAGGCTGACTGTACACCACCAAAAGAGGGCTGTAAAACACTGTGAAGCAGTATATAAGTCTCTAAGTGCTATGGCTATTGTTACAGGAAATCCTCATTTACTGTTCTTCATTTAGTGCCCGTTTGAAGTTACAACAGCACTGAAGGGACTTCAAACCAGTCCTCGCAGATACAATCATTGTGGGCCCACAGTTACACAGTTACGATCAAAATTCAGGTGCTTGCAGACATGCAGCATGCAGATGGCATGCATTTACAATGGTTGCAGCATTCCAGGGTGACTTTTGATGCCCCTGCCATAGTGGGTGCCATTTTGGCATTTTGGACTGTGTCCTGTAGATATCTCTGACATCACACATAAAAATAGACAAGGAGTTGGGAAGTCAGATTTGCTTAACAAACAGTTGCAGTGTTTGCCACAACTGTGGCAAAAAAAGCTGTAAAATTGGACAGGACTCAGTCCCCCTGAATTACTTGCTGAGGCTTCTAAATTTTGTAGCAGACCAGATATAGATATAGATATAGATATATAGATATAGATATAGATGTAGTTGTGCTTTTAAAGTTGTAGCAATGTTTTGGCAGAATCTCATCTGCCATCATCAGGCTTCTGTATGATGTTCATCTGATGTAATACAGAATATAGAAGCCTGATGATGGCAGTTGAGATTCTGCCGAAACGTTGCTACAACTTTAAAAGCACAACTACAATGACGTGGGATAATACCCGAAGGAAGCTGAACAGCACACATGGAAGTACCCGCGAAAACTTAAAAAAACATATATATGTACATATATATGTTTATCTAGCTGTTTTTTGCAATGGGTCTATTGAAAAAAAAATGACCTAAAAGTAAGAATTCAAGTACTCCTCAACTTACAACCATTCATATATCCCAAAGATGCAGCTGGACTGTTCTGTTTTTTTCTTTGAAGACGTTTCGCTTCTCATCCAAGAAGCTTCTTCGGCTTCTGAATGGGATAGTGGGGAATGGAAGGATTCATACTCCTTGCATATAGAGTTGGTCATTTGTGTCTTTTAGAGGGTTGGATGACTCGGATGACTGACTTTTAGCTGTACAATTTGAGATGAACCCCCTTGGAATGGTGTGGGAGTAGGAATGGATTTCCAAAGGAAAAAAATTGCTGACTACAGAAACCAGGAGACCCTGAGGACACAGATAAACCTCCAAGTGGCCTCAACATCTCTCAAAAGAATGCAAATCAGACAGTCCCAGGCAGCCTCCAAAAAAGATGGGGGTGGGTAGGAGCGGTCAGACTCACTTAATGACTTCATGACTCACTTAATGACAATGGCGATTTACTTCTCTGTGGCAAAAAAAGTTCACCACTGAGGGAAAGTCAGGTTCACTGAATAACTGTATGCCTCGCTTAACGACCGTGATTTACTTAATTATCTGAGGCAAAAAAAGATTTGTCAGTGGGGGGGGGGGTCGGATTCAGTTAATGAGTGCATGACTCACGTAATGACCAGGCTGGTTTACTTTCTGCGGCAAAAAAAAGGTTGTAAGATGGGGCGAATCTCCCTTAACAACTGCCTCGCTTAGCTACAGAAATTCCAGACCCAAATGTGGTTGTAAGTTGAGGACTGACTATATCGACATAAGGTCCCTGTTGTTTCTACTGACCTGTGAAGTTGACACTATTGCTTGTCCCGGATATTGTGGTGTAATGGCAGGTTCGGTTTTTAAAGTGACAGTGCTCTCTGAGTTTGTAAGTGAGGAAGGAGAGTTGGTGGTGGAAGTTGTGGAACCTGATAGTGATAGAAATATATATATTAGAATCTATCTTATCGATTAATCTATCTATCTACTAATCTATCTATCTACTAATCTATCTATCTATCATCTAACAGATAATCAGAGTTGGAAGGGACCTTGTAGGTCATCTAGTCCAACCCCCCCACCCAAGCGGGAGACCCCACACCATTTCTGACAAATACACCATTTCTGACATTTATCCTCTTTATCTATCTATCTATCCATCCATCCATCCATCCATCCATCCATCCATCCATCCAGTAGTGGGATTCAAAAATTTTTACTACCAATTCTGAGGGTGTGGCTTGGTGGGTGTGGCAGGGGAAGGATATTGTAAAATCTCCAGTCAGAGCTGGCATTTGCAGGTTTTCCAAACTACTCAAAATTTCCGCTACTGGTTCTCCAGAACTGGTCAGATCAGAACCTGCTGAATACCACATATCTGTCTGTCTGTCTGTCTGTCTGTCTGTCTGTCTGTCTGTCTGTCTATCTATCTTATCTATCTTATCTATCTTATCTATCTATCTATCTATCTATCTATCTATCTATCTATCCGTCTATGATAGCATGAGACAGATCCAGCAATTACCATCCACAATCATTCCCTGCTTTCATTAGTATTTCCATCTATTCAAAAGTTTTCAATGCCTTCTACTATATAGTCCTTGACTTACAACCATTCGCTTAGTGAACATTTGAAGTTACAACGGCACTGAAAAATGGAGTTACGACCATTTTTCACACCGTTGCAGCATCCCTGGGGGTAACTTGATCAAAATTTGGATGCCTGGTTAACTGGTTCATATTTATGACAGTTGCAATGTCCCGGGGTCACATGTTCCTCTTTTGTGACCTTCTGACAAGCAAAGTCAATGGGGAAGCCAGATTCGCTGAACAACTTTATTACTAATTTAACCCCTGCAGTGATTCATTTAACAACTGTGGCAAGAAAGGTCATTAAGATGGAGGAAAACTCATTTAACAAGTGTCTCATTTAGCAACAGACATTTTGGGCTTAGTTGTGGTCTTAAGCCGAGGACTACCTGCATGATGCTGAAAGCCAAATGCCATTCTATCTGGTTTGTCTCCAGGTTAGGATTCTAACACAGTTCCTGTTCCATTTCTATTGTTTTTAAAATCAATTTATTAACTGTCCCAATTACTAAAGGAACTCTCTGCAGGGCAAGAAAATAAGAATTAAAACAGAAATCCTAGCGTAAGTGGGAAATTATCTCAAGGCCATGTCAACTATGGGATAAAAAAAACATTAGAGTTTTAAATCACTCTCTTGACACCGAGGAGCACTGTAGGGGGAAAGCCCAACATTTTCACAAATAAAAAAGAAAACTGAAATAAATCTGAATAACTTAATAGGATGAGTTAGTGCATTCGGTGGCCGTGAAATACCAGGAATGCTTGCGAACTGCTGGGTAAGAAAACATTGCAAAATCGGTGGGAGTTGAACTGAAAACACAGGAAGAGGGCAGAGGTAGTAGAAATCTCCAAAGTATGTTCTGCCCTATAACATTTTGTTTGGATTTTCTTATGCATTTATTTATAGTCTTTGCTGCCAAAGCACTCAAGAAGGTTTACAGTTCAAAATGACTAAGATCAATCCTTAACCATCATTCTTTGTTCGAGCTGGCAAAGAGCTGGAGAGTGATCCATCTTGAATTGCCATGCTTCGGGCTAAGAATTTGGATAGGGCAGGGTTCAAAATAAAACACACAACTAACTCCCTGTTGTCCAGAGCTATACAACAACAACAAAAAAAACTGTAGTTCACAAATTAGAAAATCCTACTGAACATGGAATCAGATGCAATCAATCCATACTTAAGCATTGAGAAATATTCAGATATATATCAACAGAGTCCTATATTTCCTAAATAAATAATATCGTCTGCACTAGCAAAGAGAATAATAATGAAATATTTACTGTTTGCTGAGGATTTGCTTTTATTGACATTTTTAGGTTTCCGTTTTCTGGTCTGGATGCTTTCCTTTTTCATCGCCAGAGGTCTTGGCACCTTGATATTAAAAAGAAAGAAAAAAGAACACAAACCATAATCCTGTTTTTGGCTTGCATTTCTGCTCTGGCTGCCTACCACACATTCTTTTCTGCACAGATATTTGCACAATATGTATGACGTCCTTGTCCTTCAGTGCAAACTGTTTTCCTCAATGGTCATCCTTGGCTAGTAAATGAGCAAGGCACAATATTTGGAACCCTTTCTGAATGATACATTATCTTTCCTACCAGACTTCCCCCTCTGCAACAACCACATGCCAAGCAAACTTTTGTCTTTTGGAGTCAAAAAATGGACCTTTGGTTTAGTTTACTAAGACCAAACTTGGATTGCTGCATCCAATTTCGGTTACTGTAATACCCAAAAAAAAAAAAAAAAGGATGTTGGGACTCTTTTCATTGAACCAGACATACCCAATTCCTGCAACCTTTCTTCAGAGGTTTTATCTCTAATCCTCTAATCATCCTTGTTTAGCAATTGTTACAATGGCACTGATAAAAGTACAGCTACTCTCTCATTAACAGTCACTGCAGTCACATAATCTGCAGTCACATAACAGTCACATAATCCCCATGGTTATGTGATCAAAATTTGGGTGCCAAGAGCTGGCATGGTTTACAGGTGTAATTCTGGGCTCCTTTTTTAGATGACTGAAGGCTAAAACATATGAAGAAAGGTTGCAGGAATTGGGTATGTCTAGTGCAATGAAAAGAAGAACTAAGGGTGATGTGATAGCAGCTTTCTAATTTTTAAGAGGCTGTCATAGAATGGAGGGGGTCAACGTATTCTCCAAGGCACCTGAGGGCAGGACAAGAAGGTGGAATGTCATTAGGTATGATGCCTAATATATAATTAAGTATGATATTCCATCTTCTTGTCCTGCCCTCAGGTGCCTTGGAGAATACGTTGACCTCTTCCACAGGTGCAGCAAGCACCTTTGGGACAACCATGACCTGGATGACTGAGAAATTTCATAGATAGTGTTGTGGTTTGCTGGCAGCCTATGCAGATGGCAGTGGAATCAGACAGTGGGAAAGAATGGGGACCACTCAGGAATCTGGGGAGGACTCAGATGGGGGTCTTGGGTCCGATGCAGAGATGGGGCCAAGACCATCTGGGAGTAGTGTGCCGACTCCGGAAGCTCCAGAGTCTGGCACATCAGCAAGGCAGAGGAACAAGGGGAGCCTGTTCCTAGTGTGTGTGTGCGCAGAGCTGCTAGAAGGCAAGAGCAGCCAAGACAAAAGGGGCAACTTGGGAGTAAGGCTGGAAGGGGATTCCCCCTCCTATAAAGCATAAAGGAAATGCAAAAGTAGAGAAACCTTTGCAGGAAACAAAAGTTGTTCGTTCTGTTTGTGGACTTTGTGCTTTGGTTGGTTTTTTTATAGTTCATTTGGCACTTTAGTTGTTGGCAGCACTTCAAAGGAGAGAAAGGTGGGTGCTTATCTCGAGGGACTTTTTGGGACTCATTACAGGCTGTGAATGAACATAATTCCCAGCGTTGAAACAAAACGAGTTGTTTTAACTAAGCATGTACTTAATTATGGTCTCAGGAAGCCTTGGTCAGAACAGATACCTCCAGTGATGGAGCACCTACAACTTCCAGACTAGTTTGCAGAACCGGCAAATACCACCTCTGGTTGGCCCTGCCCATCTGACCCTGCTGTTACCTCTCCTATATTCCCTTGTTTTTCAGCTCAGCTAATTCACATAGCAGGGTGGATTGCTGCGCCTCAGCTGAGCTAAAAAACAGCTCAGCTTACCAGTGTGGACAGAGGTCGGTCTTTGAGCTCTGTGCCACACATAGAACCACACATAGAATTGGTAGTAAACAATTTGGAGACCTATCACTGTAGATAATGTCACCGATGCAATGAACATGAATTTGGATAGACTCTTGAGACAGTGGAGGACAGAAAGCCTGACCTACTGCTGCAGTCCATGGGGTCATGAAGAGTCAGATGTGGCTTACAACTGAACCACAACAAAATCCTAGCAACTATCTCTCAATGGCCATTACTAATGTCAATCGACACATCAAGTTATTAAAACGTAATAAATGCAGAAAGCTATGCTCTCCTCTTACCCCGTGGAGTTTCATGTATAATCCACATGCGTTGCACACTGGCTCTCCTTCCGCGTTCCGTCTCCAGAGGGTTGTGTTGGTTGTGTGACAGTTAGTGCAGCAAAGACCAGCTCGACGAGTTGTAGACTGCCAAGTACAAGAAGAGAAAGTCTTTTTCAGAACAGAAGGATAATTTTTGGAAGGAGGGAGAGCCATGGGAGAAAAAAAGAAACATTACTATGAGGCATCAATTTGGAGGCAATCAAAATTAAAACCATTTCCCAAAACATGAAAAGCCTTGATTCCACATGAAAGACAACACGATTTATTGGAAGCAATAACAGTCTGCTGAGATCATGTCTTTTTGCAATGTGCATGGTGTTTTGTTTTTTTTAAGATTGTGACATGCTCTGGTAATATCCCTTTAAATCCTCTTCCCTGAATTTAAGTGGACTTTTGCCAGGGGGAAATCTTTCACAAAGCACCAGAGGAGAAGCTGAGCCAAAGATTTCGCATTTTGTGTTTTCTTTCTTTCTCTTTTTTTTTCTTTCTTTTATTTTTTCTTTCTTTCTCTCTTTTTCTTTCTTTCTCCTTCTCATCTCTTTCTCTCTGTCTCTCCCCCCCCCCGCCAAAGTTATGTAATTATGGCTTAAAGGATATCAAGCATGACTTCAGAATACAGGGGTCAGGAACTCTTGGAAGACCTAAATGGAAGATTTCCAGAAAACTGTGGATCCATGCAACTGCTTGCTAAATGCTCTCCCAGCCCCAATCATTCTGAGATTGTGTGCATATTCTAAAGAGCAAGGAAGTGCTGTGATCACAAAACTGCGTGGATATGCACGAAAAGCCTCTCCAGTCACTTAGCAGCTGTTTTGCAAATCAAAACAACTTTTTTTTCCTATGGTGATGGTTGTTTTGAATCCCTTGAACTGCCTGGCAGACAGGTCAGATGCATCTAGTTCAGCGGTGGCTAACCTGTGCCAAAAATTGTGTGCATTGATGTGCACACGCTTTGTGCCAGCACCCAGAAGGCAATGCGTGCATGCCCCGCCCCCTGCACATGCATGCAATTTATTCTACTGATTAATTGCTCTCAATGTCAGGAAATTTATCCTTAGTTCTAGGTTGCTTCTCTCCTTGATCAGTTTCCCCCCATTGCTCCTTGTTCTGCCTTCAGGTGCTTTGGAGAATAACTTGACTCCCTCTTCTTTGTGGCAGTCCCTGCGATATTGGAGCACTGCTATCCTATCACCCCAGTCCTTTTCATCAAAGTAGACAAAACCAATTCCAGCAACCATTCTTTAGATGTTTTAACCTCCAATGCCCTAATCATATTTATTGCTCTTCTCTGCACTATGAATTAAGTGTTATAACTTATGATTCTTGACTCTTGATGAATGTATCTTTTCTTTTATGTACACTGAGAGCATTTGCACCAAAGACAAATTCGTGTGTGTCCAATCACACTTGGCCAATAAAGAATTCAATTCCATTGAATTCAGTTTGATGTTACAGAGGACTTATAATCAGTCCCCATACTTACGGTCCTTATGGTCACTTGATCAAAATTTGGGTGCTTGGCAATGGGCATTTAAATATGACTCTAAACTAGGACGGACAACTGTGAACTTCTAAATGTTTCTTCAGTGTGACTACAACACCTATCAACCTTCACCGTTGGTTACCCCAACAGGGTCTAGGACAATTCGCTGTGGCCAACTCGTCACAGCCAGGTCACCATGGGCCAGCTCATTGTGGGACAAGAGTTATACTAATATCAAAGAAATGGTGGAATAGAATCATTAAAGAAAGGATGCCAAAGGAAGGACAGAATGAAGTGTGAATGACAAAAACTGAAATATTTTTTCATTTATTTTAAATAATTCAATTGAATTCTTAAATTGTCCCATGGTGAGTTGTTGCACAGTCATGGTGAATTGTCCCAAGTTGGCCATGGTGAGTTGGCCACAGCAGGTTGTCCCATTCTGACCCAAGAAGATACTGGGAATTGTAGTTCAGCAACAGTTGGAAGGCTCCCATTTCCCTGTTCTTCACTAGCCTGACCTTTTCTTGATATGCTAACTATAAAGGGACAATTTTTGGGTGGCCGGGAAGGATCTCCAGGACCACAGACTTCTCCAAGTGGCTGCTCATAAAACTAGATAGCAGCCTGACCCAGTCTCATTTCACTTCTCACTTCAGGTGCTTTAGGAATACTTCACAACCTTCGCGAGAAAATATTTCTGCCTGCGATGATCATAATGCAGCTGCTTTGGAAAATTATGTACGCGCCGGAGAATTTCATATCTGTTTACTTTACTATTAAAAACTTGGGACCACAAATGATGGATTAAGTGAAAGAAGCAGGAACTTGAATGCCCAGCTCGGCAAACTTCATAGCGCTGATCAGTGTTTGTAGAAAATGGATGGTGTGACAAGGCAAGAGAAGACGTTTCAACATTTAGGTTTGCAAAAAACAGTTGTTAAAATAGAAAGTGCAGTCATGTACTGGAAGCTGCCTTTTTGAGTCTCTCTCTCTCTCTCTGCTTAGTTTCTTCTACCCCAGCCCTCCGAGCTCTGGGAGTTTTCACTGGCAGAGGGTTGCACAAGGCTGTTGCAGCCGAAAATTTGCGAGCCTGTTTTTGTTGGCCGAGCACTCAGGTCACCACAGGCGTCCATGACGCAAGTGACGTTGAACTGGCCATGCCCACCTCAGCCCCCCAAGGTCACAAACACAATCAGAGGTAGTATTCAGCAGGTTCTGACCAGTTCTGAAGAACCGGTAGTGGAAATTTTGAGTTCGGAGAACCAGCAAATATCGCCTCTTGACTGGAGATTGTTCAGTATCCTTCCCCTGCCATGCGCACCAAGCCATGCCCAAAGAACCGGTAGTAAAAGAAATTGAATTCTATCACTGAACACAACCCTGATGTGGCTCTCAATGAAATCAAGTTTGACACCCCTGTTCTACCCCAACTTCAAGGAACAATATACATTGTCCTTAACAGTTTGTTTACTGACCGTTCGAAGTAATGCCAGCACTGAAAAAAAAATGACTAATGACTGAGGTTTTTTTCACACTTATGACTGTTGCAGCATCTCCATGGTCACATGATCAAAATTTGGGTGCTTGGCAACTGGCATATAAATATGACCCTAAACTAATGGGAGAACGTTCCTACAGCATGACTGCAACACCCATCAACACTCGTCCTTGGATATCCCAACAGGGTCTATAATTCACCACAACCAACTCGCTACAACAAACTCATCACTGCTAATGACCATTGCAGCATCCCCATGGTTTCACAATCAAAATTCAGCTGCTTGGCAACCAACTCATATTTATGATGGTTGCAGTTTCTTGGGGTGATGAGATCTCCTTTCCGTCAAGGAGGTTGGGGAGGAACATGGGCCAGTCCTGGAGTCTGGGGAAGGCTCTGACAAGTGCTTTATGTTGGAGGTAGAGATGGAGCCAGGACCATCTGACAGTTATCTGCTGCCTTCGGAGTTGGACATCAGTGGGGCTGAAGAACAGCTGGAGCCTGTTCCCAGTGTACACATGTGCACAGCTGCCAGAAGAAGGGAACAGCTAAGGAACAAGGGTGGACTTGGGAGTAAAGTCACAGGTGAATGGTGAATGGTGAATGGCCCCTCCCATAGGGAATAAAAGAGGAGCAAAGGGGAGTGGGGTGTTGCAGGAGACAATTAGTTCATTTGGGTGAAAATCTGTTCCTGTATTCCTGCCAAATATTGTCTGCTACAGTGTGGCGTCTGAAAGATGTGGCCTAGCAACTCTCCAAGCCTGATAAAGGTCTGTAATTGTGAAATACCTTGTAAGACTGTTGGCCGGGACTTTACTGGAGAGAAATTCACTATAAACTGAATAAAAGGGGTTTATTGGGACAAGGATTCAGCTTCGCGTTGTTGGCAGAGCCTAGGTCAGAACAGACTCCATTGCGGTTGTATGTTGTGGATTAGCTGCGTGTTACACAGCCCTTCAAGGAAGAAGGCTGCTCTTCTAAAGCACACTTGAGTAACACGTTCCTTTGTTTTGACATTTGGCAACACCAGTGTAATGAAAAAAAAAATCTGTTGGGCTAATGGAAAGGGAGGGAAACCCTCCAAATTATTCCAATGCTTTTTCAGCACAGAGAGTTGAGTTTCTCTTCCTTCTTACTGCAACTGCCTCTTCAAAGGGCTGATCTTGCTCCAAATTGCCATTTCAATCGTGGGCCAACCCAGTTTTGTTTATACAAAATCAGGCCGGAGTCCTTAAACGGAAAGCTAATCGGGAAACTACCTTAAAGCAGCTCAAATGCAGCTGATAAACTCTCTCTGCATTGTGAGTTTCCAACTGTGTTTATTCAAAACACACCCAGAAGTTTCACCCACTCTCTAAAGCCAGTGGACCTTTCTGGTGAAGCCTTGTTCCAGAGTTGTTGTTGTTGTGGTTTATTGTAAGAAAAGAAGAAAGGAAAATAAACCTAGAGAACAGAGGCCCAAGAAATGGATTCAAAACCATAACATCCTAATCCCAAATACGAACAGAAACGCAGCTCAAGTGTTGTAGGGTTTTTCTTGATTAAATGAAAATACTGCTTTTGCATAGCTCTGAATCCGGCAATGGAAGAAAGACAGGGAGGAAACAGCACTGAGATTTCTCCTTTTTTTAAAAAAAGTGGTTTTTATCTGCTCAGCTTTTATCTACTAAAGCCCAGCTGCGGGGAGGCACATTTCAGGTTTTATCCATAGGTCTGTACAATTATTCCTCCCTACTTCTACTGCAAAACATACTCCCCCCCCCCCCCCCNTACTGCAAAACATCCCCCCCCCCCCCCCATGGTTGCTTTCAGTTCTACCCGCTTCAAAGGCCAAAGAGAACATTATCAAGACTGGAAAATTCAGTGTTTTTAAATTTCAAGTATGGGGTCTCAAGGACAAGGGGATATTTTGGAAGCCCAGGTGGTATGATCTATTCTCCAAACAACTGAAGGGGAGTAGGGGGAAATCCGATCTTGAATGTTTGGTGAATAACCCTGAAGGACGTGTACACACACACACACACACACACACACACACTTGAGAACACATACAATCTGCTAGAATGAAGTGTGAAGCTCTGAATGGCAGAAACAAGGGACAATTTGGAGCTTATCTTGGGTCCATGTTTCCACCCCACCCATCCTGGACTGAATTGAAAGCGTGAAACCTGAAAAATGACGGCCAAGAAATTGGCTTGTTGGTTTGACAGCCCGTTTTGTGTAAGCTTTGCAGAGCAAAACAAACAATTATTTGGGGTACAAATGCTGTAAAACCATTTTGGAATTCTGCCTCCTTTGATAAATTGAATGGTTGTAACCATAATGGTTGACTTACTCAAGGTTGTAAGTCCTTGAATTACAACCATTCACTTAGTGACTGTTATAACAGCACTGGAAAAAAAGTAACTTTTGACTATTTTTCAGTTACGACTGTCTTGGCCTGTATTTATGACGGTTGCAGTGTCCTGGGGTCATGTGATCTCCTTTTGTGACCTTCTGGTAAGCCAAGACAATGGAGAATCCAGATTCACTTAGCAACCTCAAATGATTTTTTTAATAACTGTGGCCACAGGGCAAAACTCACTTAACAACTGTCTTGCTTAGCAATGGAAGCATTAGGCTCCATTGTGGTTGTAAGTTGAGGACTACCTATATTTAAATACTGGTGGTTTCCCAACCTTGGCAAATTAAAGGTGAGTGGATTTCAAGTCCCAAAATGCTCAGCAATGACCGTGCAGGCTGGAAAATTCTGGGAGTTGAAGTCCACATGTCTTAAGGTTTGAGGCCAAGGTTGAGAAAACTGCTCTAAAAAGGAGAGTTGTTAGATCAGGATCAGCTGTTCCCTTACTACAGAGGTCTCCAAACTTTAAGACTTGGCAACTTTAAGACTTGTGGACTTCAACTCCCAGAAATCCACAAGTCTTAAAGTTGCCAAGTTTGGTGTTTTTTTGGGGGGGCGGGGGCAGGGGGGGGGCTGACTTATTATTTCAGAGTTCAACTTCCAAGTTTGGAAGTCCCATTTTGCCTCTCAGATGACAAGTGTCATGGCAGTGAAACACAGGTTAGAGATCCCAAAGGTGCTTTTTTCCAAGACTTTTGACTTTCTGGTTTTTTCTTGGAAAACATTTTACTTCTCATCCAAGAAGCTTCTTCAGCTCTGACAGGATGGTGGGGAATGGAAGGATTTATTATCCTCCTTGCAGACAACTGGTCATCTGCATTCTTTATAGAGAGATCCTGAGGCCACCTGGAGGTTTTATCTGTGTCCTCAGGGACACCTGAGTTAGTACAACTGGGTGTGGAGCCTTCCTGCAACTGCTGAAAGGACTGTGCTGTACATACAGTCCTTTTCAACAGTTCTGTTCCATTCCTTACCATCCAATCACAGCTGAAGAAACTTCTTGGATGAGAAGTGAAATGTCTTCAAAGAAAAAAAAAAAAAGCAGAAGTTTTTGAAATAAAAACCTCTTGAAAAAAGCACCATCGGGACTAGAAAAGCAACAACTCAACACGAGTCAGTCTTACCAGTCGTTTCTGTGGCTTGATGAGTGGTCTGTTGATCCCGTTCATTTTGTGATAGAGGCCACAGGCGTTGCACAGATAATGCCCTGTGCCATCTTTCCTCCATAAGGGAGTGGACATGGCCCCACAGTTCACACACTCTCGGCCATCCCCAGGGAATTCCTCCAAGAACTCTGAAATGAGATGGGGGGAAAAAAAGAGAATTGTGAGAATTGAACTTTGGGTGGAATCAAGTCAGCCCTTCAAGGAAAACCCAACAAGGAAGCCAAGATTATGAGTGCAGTTAGAATGATGACAGTGAGAACAATTGATCAGTGGAAAGATAAATTGCCTCCAGAACAGAGATGGTATTCGGCAGGTTCTGACCAGTTCTGGAGAACCGGTAGCAGAAATTTTAAGTAGTTTGGAGAACCAGCAAATCCCACCTCTAACTGGCCTCACCCCCATCTATTCTCTGCCTCCCAGCTGATCGGCTCAGTCTTCTTTTGTGGCCCTGCACAGGAGAACGGAGCTGGAAAGCAGGTTAGTGGGGTGGGAATGGGGATTTTGCAGTACCCTTTCCCTGCCACGCCCATCAAGCCACATCCACCAAACCACACCATGCCTACCAAACCACGCTCACAGAACCGGTAGTAAAAACATTTTGAATCTCACCACTGCTCCAGAAGTTGTTAATGCTTCAATACTGGAAGTTTTTAAGAAGAAATTGGGCTACCCAATTTTTCTGAAATGTTTCCTGATCAGGGGACTGGGCAGGGGACTGGACTAGAAGACCTCCAAGGTCCCTTCCAACTCTGTTATTCTGTTAATGCTAATATAGTCCTTGACTTACAACACTTCGTCTGGTGATTGTTCAAAATAGTGACTTATGACCATTTTTCACACATTTACCGTTACAGCATCCCCATAGTCATATGATCAAACTTCAGACCAGAGGTAGTATTCGGCAGGTTCTGATCAGTTCTGGAGAACAGATAGCAGAAATTTTGAGTAGTTCGGAGAACTGGCAAATACCACCTCTGACTGGCCCTGCCCCCATTTCTTCCCTGCCTCCTGAGTCCCAGCTGATTGGCTGGGTCTCCTTTGGTTGTCCTGCACAGGAGTACGGAGCTGGAAAGCAGGTTAGTGGGGTGGGGAGGGAATGGGAATTTTATAGCAACCTTCCCCTGCCACTCCCATCAGCCCACGTCCACCAAGTCACGCCCACCAAGTCACGCCCACAGAACCAGTAGTAAACATTTTTGAATCCCACCACCAATTCAGACTGTTGGCAACTGGTTCATATTTGTGATGGTGGCAGGTGTCCCAGGGTTATGTGATCCTTTTTTTCAATCTTCTAACAAGCAGAGTCAATGGGGAAGCCAAATTCACTTAATAAACATGTCACTAACCTTAACAACTACAGCAAGGCCCTTCAAACTTGGCAACTTTAAGACCTGTGGACTTCAACTCCCAGAACTCCTGAGCTAACATGACTGGAGGAGGAATTCTGGGAGTTGAAGTCCACAAGTCTTAATGCTGTCAAGTTTGAAGATCCCTGAACTACAGTGATCCACTTAACAGGTATGACAAGAAAGGTCATACAATGGGTCAAAATTTACTTCATAAATGTCTCACTCAACAAGAGAAATTTTGGGCTCAGTTGTGGTCATAGGCTGAGGACTACCTCGACTATTCTTCTTATTATTATAAGGTTTATAATAAGGTTTATTATACAGTTTTTATTATAATCTTTTTGTTTGAAACTTTTATTATAATGGAATTTTGCAAGTCTGAATGTGTTTTCTTCTCATATCTTTATCTTTGTGAGAAAAGGGGAGGGGCTTGTCTGAGGCACTTCCTCAGGTTACAGTTCTTCCCAGGACTCAGATTTCTGTTATCTAACCATTGCTTTGATTATAACTCTTCCTTCTGTTCCTCAATATTATCCCTTCCACCCATTACACATTAAGACACACAGCCTGTAATTTAACAGTTGTACCAGTGCTTTACTGATCCTATCCATCAGTAGATCACAATATATGCATGCGTCTGATGGATTCAAAGGAGGACAAAGTTATTTCAGCATTTCAACCTCAGAGGATATTCTGTGGTAGACCTCAAACTGTCCCTCTAGGAAAATTGAGACATTAAATGAGAGATGGCTGAAGCCACCTATGTCAAAAGGTTTCGAGCCCTCTATGAAGGCCTCAAAAATAGATTTTTAAAAAAACCCTATCTGATATGGTACTGACAAATCTGTCTCATTTGTAGCCTGCCTCTTCATAACCAATCTGTTTTACCTTCCTGGGTCCGAATTTAAATCGTACATCCATGTAGCCCAGCATTTCTCAACTTTGGTAATTTCAAGATGGGTGCGCTACTACAGCACCCAGATTTCCCCAGCCAGCCAGGTGCACTCACCTTCAAGTTGCCAAAGTTGACAAATACTCAACTAGCCACTGTCTGCACCTGTTGAAGTGGAGCCTCAAAACATCTGCCTTTTAATCAAATTTGCTCTAAGATGCTATCAGATTCCTCAAATTTTTTTTCACTGCCATAGATGAAAAAGACTACAATGTACAGGTGGTCTTTGACTTACGACTGTAACTGAGCCTGGCAATTATGGTTGTAAGTCATGATGGTTGTAAAGTGAGGTCAGCATGTGATCAGACCCATTTTTACAACTTTTTTAGCAGCAGTCGTTAAGCCAGAGGTCTCCAAACTTGGCAACTTTTGAGACTTGTGGACTTCAACTCCCAGCTTTGCTGGCTGAGAAATTCTGGGAGTTGAAATCCACAAGTTTTAAAGTTGCCAAGTTTGAGGACCCTTGCATTAAGCAAACCTATTGTTCACTGTGGGATGCTTTTTGTTGGAAACCAGAAGTAAACAATCTTTTCCAGCAGAACCGTCACAAATCACAGTCACATGACCAACAGGCACTCCAAATGGCAGTAGATGAGACTGGTTGACAAGTGTCAAAAATGAGATCAACGTTGACTAGAGGGATACAGAATCATCAGAACGTTAAATTGTAAGTAGCTTTTCTGGAGTCTGTCACAACTCCAAGCACTTGCTGAATGACCGGTGGTAAGTCAAGAACTACCTGTGTTGTTATGACTAAAAATCAGTTGATGTCAACAGCCTAAAATCTACTCCTGTCTCTTTTGCTTAGGTAGTCCTCAACTTACGACCACAATTGAGCCCCAAATTTATGCTAAATTATGTTAAAGTGAGTTTGCTCCATTTTACAACTTTTCTCGCCACATTTTGTTAAGTGAATCAACACACTTGCATAGTAACACACTTGTTAAGTGAATAAGGGCTTTACCCTATTGCCTTTGCATGTCAGAAGGTCGCAAAAGAGGATCATGGGACACTGCAACCATCATAAATGAGAGTCAGTTGTCAAGCATCCAAATGTAAATCATTATGGATCTGAGCATCCAAATGGTCATTATGGATCTGAGGAGAAATACTATTTAATTAGCTGTCAAACCTTGTCTTAAAAGTGCTGCCAAGGAAGATCTTTGACACAGAAGAACCCAGTAGAAAACAAAAAAAGAAAATAAGAAAAAATATATTGTTCATCTGAAGGAGGAAGGATTTTGGTCACTGGCAAGAAAATAGGCAAATAGGGAAGGACTAAAAACTGAAATGTTTTCTCCTGTTGCACACAACAGTAAGGTTCTCACCTTCGAACATGGAAACACAAAGGAAAAGTTAATGATTACGAAAAGTCTCCTTTGCAAATTCAGTCCTTGCAGGGCCTAAACTCACTGTTACATGTACACTTTAAACGCTCACAAGGGTGCAGAAGAAAGGTTCAGAGTTAAAAGGACAAAAGGACAACCTGAGTTGTTTTGTTTCCCAAGAGTCTGTGCTTGTGTTTTATACCGAATCGGGCTAAATGTGGACTTTTAAAATTCTCCATCTGATATGAGGGGGAGAAAAAGTGGAAACGAATTGGAGAAAATATCCCTTTTTTTTGTTCTTTTGAAATGCTACAGTAATATCACTACTAAAAAAGTCACTATCGGAAAAAAATATTTTGGAGAACCAGTAAATTTGCACACCTGTAGAGAGAAATTTTTTTAAAAGTTGTTCATCTAGACCGGAAGTGGGGTATCATGGCCCCTTTATGACTTCTGGATTTCAACTCCCAGAATTCAAATTCAGATTCTGGGAGTTGAAGTCCACAAGTCATAATAGAATAGATAGAAGCCTTTATTGGTCAAGTGTGATTGGACACACAAGGAAGTTGTTGTTCACCACCCCGATCTAGACTAAATGTTCCTCAAACCTGGCCACTTGAAATGTGTGGACTTCAACTCCCAGAATTCTCCTGTCAACGGTTGACTGGAGAATTCTGGGAATTGAAGTCCACATATCTTCAAGTGGTCAACGTTTGAGAAATATTCATCTCAACAGTACAGTCAAAAGATGAACAGAGGCATTGATATAGATCAATATTGATAAATAAGAGTCAAAAACTTCATGCACCATCATGAGAAGATCACCCCAATTATCTCTTCATTAAAAAGCAAAATTTGAAAGTCAATTCTCCATCATTGCACTGAATCCCTAGATTTATATTTGTTTATTTTTAGGCATGATAATATTCCAGCCTGCCTCAATCTTCCGGCACACACAATGATTCCAAAATCTATGCGGTCATTTATCTGATGCAGATAGAGGTAGTTCAAAGTTATAATGACACTTTAAAAGAGTTGGCGATTGAACAGGATCAGGATAACTGTCTGGTTTGGTTCTGCAACCCAACAGGACAGATACAGACTTCAGAGAGTAATTAGGACTGCAGAAAAAACAATAGCTACCAACCTGCCTTCCATGGAGGACCTGAATACCGCACAAGTCAAAAAAGAGGGCCGTGAAAATATCTACAGACCCCTCACATCCTGGACATAAAACTGTTTCAACTCCTACTCTCAAAACGATGCTATAGAGGACTGCACACCAGAACAAGACACAACAACAGTTTTTTCTCCAAAAACCAAGTAATCTGTGAAACAAATAATTCCCTCAACACTGTTCAAAAGTGTACACTACTATTACTGTTAACCTACTCATCACTCCTTATCAGTGGTGGGATTCAGCCAGTTCGCACCAGTTTGGGAGGACCAGTTGGGTGAACTGGTTGTTGGAAGAAATCATTAGGGCAGAGAACCGGTTGTTAAATTATTTGAATCCCACCACTGCTCCTTATCACCCATCCCCTCCCACTTGTGACTGTAGGACTGTAATTTTGTCACTTGTATCCTTATGATTTATATTGACTGTTTCCTAGTATGATTTGTTTGCTGATTGTACCCTATGACTATTAAATGTTGTACCTTATGATTCTTCACTCTTGACGAATGTCTCTTTTCTTTTATGTACACTGAGAGCATCTGCACCAAGCCAAATTCCTTATGTGTCCAATCACACTTGGCCAATAAAAATTCTATTCTATTCTATTCTACTCTACATTTCTATTCTACTCTACTCTACTCGACCCTACTCTACTCTATATTTCTATTCTATATTTCTATTCCATTCCATTAGTGTTAAAATACAAAATGAAAGTCTCTGGATTTCCTTTGAATTGAATTCACAAAAGAACTTTGCCTCTGTCTATCCCCTCATGGATTTCTGAATCCACAGATGTGGCTGACATCATTGTAGACATCATTGTAGTCCTCGACATCATTGTAGTTTTGAAGTCTTCATTTAGTGACCATGCAAACAGAACTGAAAAAAGTGACTTGCAACTGTTTTTAAATGCTTACAACTATTGCAGCGTCCCCAAAGTCACATGAACAAAATCCAGGTGCTTGGCAACTGACTCATACTTATGATGTGTCCCAGGTGATCAACTTTTGCAACCTTCTGACAAGCAAATGGGGAAGTCAGATGCATTGCTAACTGAACAACTGCAGGGATTGACTTTAACAACTGGGGCAAGCAAAGTTACAAAATGGAGCAAAACTTTTTCAACAACTTTCTCGCTTGGTAACAAAAAGCCATATTGTGGTTGGAAGTCGAGGATTACCTGTGCATAATGCAACATGTGCCCCCAAGATATTGCCAATGTAAATAGTCCTTGACTTACAATGATTCACTTAGTGACATTTGAAGTTACAACGGCACTGAAAAATATGACTTGTGACCATTTTTCACACTTATGATCATTGCAGCATCCCCGTGGTCACATGATCAGAATTCAGATGTTTGGCCAACTGGATCATATTTTAACATTGTAGGAATTAGGTATGACTAGCCTAGGGGAAAAAAGAACTAGGGTGACATGAAAGCAGTGTTCCCATATCTCAGGGGTTGCCACAAAGAAGAGGGAGTCCAGCTATTCTCCANGGTATGACTAGCCTAGGGGAAAAAAGAACTAGGGTGACATGAAAGCAGTGTTCCCATATCTCAGGGGTTGCCACAAAGAAGAGGGAGTCCAGCTATTCTCCAAAGCACCTGAGGGCAGGACAAGAAGCAACGGGAGGAAACTAATGATGGAGAGAAGCAATCTAGAATGAAGGAGAAATTTGCTGAACAATTAGTTAGAACAATTAATCAGTGGGAACAGCTTGCCACCAGAAGTTGTAGGTGCTCTAACTCTGGAGGCTTTTAAGAAAAGACTGAATAGTTGTCTGAAATAATATATGGTCTCATGTCTGAACAGGGGGTTGGACTAGAAAACCTCCAAGGTCCCTTCCAACACTATTATCCTATGTTCTATATGCTACTATACATGGGAATGGCAAGATCAAAGTTTCCAGCTTGAGGTAATTCAGCTATCAAAAGGAGCTTCCTGGTGCAGATCATATGTGGCCTCCAATACCCCTTTTGTGGACAGAAAAGCCCCACAAAAATGTGTTCTATTTTTGCATTTTGGGAGATTTCAGGTGCAGAAAGTGGTTTCAAGCCTTCAAGAAGTGAATTAAATATCCTAACATTACCTCTAAAAATTGCTCTGTCTCAGCTGAGCAAACCCTGGAGTGGCCCTTGAATTAAAGTGTACATTTTTGCATTGTGCCTTCAAAAAAAAAACACCACTTCTCTTTTCTGCATGTTGGTAAACAAAGTGCTATTTTCGCTAACCTGCCCCAATTTGTGTCTTCCAAAAATCACAAGTGCAGTACAGCTCAGTGGTGGGATTCAAAAATTTTTTTAACTACTGATTCTGTGGGCGTGGGTTAGTGGGTGTAGCAGGGGAAGGTTACTGTAAAATCTCTATTCCCTCCCCACCCCACTTAACCTGCTTTCTAGCTGTGCAACAAAAGAAGACCCAGCCGATCAGCTGGGACTCGGGAGGCAGAGAAAATTTCCGCTTCTCCAGAACTCAACTTGCTGAATACCATCTCTGCACAGCTCCCAGAAATCTATAGTTAGCATACAGGTAGTCTTACAACCATAAGTCTTAAGTGACTTACAACCGGTCACTTAGCAAACATTCAAAGTTATGATGCATGGCTTATCCCCTCTGGCCATGGATAACATGATGGACATTAAGCAACTGGCCCTCGTTTATGGTCATTTGCAGTGTCCTGCTGTCACATGACCAGAGTTTACAACTTAGAATACAGAAAATTTACAATTTAAAGGCAAAAAGGTCCATTACAAACAATGGATTCACTTAATGATGGCTGTGGTTGTTTTAACAATTCCTGCCAAAAAGGTTGTGAAATTGGACATGCGCACTTGGATGACTCGCTTACGACCAGGATTCACAATTATGGTCATAGGTTTTTGCCTTTGACTTAAAGAATTCTGAAAAGTTCCTCAACCAAGCCCATGTTGGGAACAGAAACCCTTGCAATCGTCTCACTGTTACAAATTATTTTACAGTTTGAGCCTTTTCTAGAAATAATGATTATTTCTTGGCTCTCTTCATTTCCTGAATAATCAGGATTTCAAACAAGCAATTATCCAGGTTCCATAAAATCATAAATACCTATTTGTCACAGACAGGTGGTAGCAAATTGAAGACAAACCTCTTTTAAACAACCACAAATCTCTAAAAACAAACAAAGCTTATATACTTTTCCTCAGTGATTTTGACAAGACCAAATTCATCAACCTTAAGAGTTTAAGATCAGGATGTAGAAAATAAAACAAGATTGTAATTGGGTTTTATTTTGCGGATTATTAACGTTGTAAGCTAGCTACCTGGAGTGATTTCTCTGTGAGTTGGACCACCATATAAATTTATATAACAAAAGTAATCAGTACCAATAAAGAAGAATTTTTGTAGCTTGAGGCTGAAATGAGGAATTTTTTGTTGCTCTCTGAGTTTGGTTTTATTTTCTTGCAGATGTCTCATTACCCAAATATTGATGATGTTACCTAGTTTGGTTAATGAAACAGTTTGCAAGAAAACAACTAAGAAGGCATCAAAGATGCCTCAAATAAATAAACATTCCCTCTTAGTCTGTTACTTCCCACTTTTAGGAGGCATGTTAGCTTTATTTTTTTTTTCTCCTTTCTGATTTCAGCACATCAACCTATTCTTTCCAGGAGTTCCCCTTGCTTAACTCTTCTAAACCCCTGCAATATTTGTATCGTCTATGCACTGCCAGAAACCAATGGCTGTTGATTTCTCTGTGGAGGCACGGAGGATGCCTTACTTAAAAACTTTAACACATGCCCCCTCCAAACAACACATTCCCCCCCCCC
>BHFT01024533.1:42307-80744 GCA_004320025.1 Laticauda laticaudata
CCCCCCCCCCCCTGCTTTTTAATGCAGTTTGCAAGGGCCGGGTGACACGCAGCCCAGCTTGGTTGTAAAAATAAATGATCGAGATGATGTTATTGTAAGATGATAAAAGGGGAGGAGGAGAGGGAGGATGAAGAGACTTCCCTGATTTCAATCAAACCATGTTGCTTGTTGACTGCTGGCGACAGGCAGACTGGACCAGGCCTGCTGGAATGTCTTGGCTGACGGAGAAAGTCCGTGTAGACTGAACTCTGCGTATCAATCACTCCGACAGCCTAGACCTGACAAATGACAGACTCTCTACAGAAGTCTCCCTCTCTCTCTCTCTCTCTCTCTCTCTCTCTCTCTCTCTCTCTCCCTCTCTCTCTCTCTCTCTCTCTCTCTCTCTCTCTCTCTCTCTCCCCCCTTTGTGTGTGTGCAATGGAGAAGGACCTTTGGGACAGTGGGGTCAATATATTTTCCAAAGCAGCAAACAATGGATGGAAACTGATCAAGGAGAGCAGCAACCTGGAATTAAGG
The DNA here is from genome assembly GCA_004320025.1 of Laticauda laticaudata. Taxonomy (NCBI): domain Eukaryota; kingdom Metazoa; phylum Chordata; class Lepidosauria; order Squamata; family Elapidae; genus Laticauda; species Laticauda laticaudata. Next base: position 42,824 of record BHFT01024533.1, read on the forward strand.
AGAAATTTCCTGACAGTGAGAACAATTCAGTGGAACAGTTTGCCTTCAGATGGTGGGGGTACTTCATCAGTGAAATGGGGTAGGGTCTCCTGCTTGAGCAGGGGGTTGGACTAGAAGACTTCCAAAGGTCCCTTCCAGCTCTATTCTAGTCATCCTTTATTGTCTATTAAAACAGGGGTCTCCAACCTTGCAACTTTAAGACTTGTGGGAGTTCAATTTCCAGAGTTCTTTGCAAAGCTGGCTGAGGAATTCTGGGACTGGAAGCCCACAAAATCTTAAAAGTTGCCACAGTTGGAGACCCATGTACAAGAATAAGCCCTGTGCAATGGTTTGGGGTTACAGCCGACCTTCTGTCCTTGGTGGGACCATCAACACCATGTTGATTCATCCAGAAAGCTTATTTGGAATTGACAGAAGAGAAATGGTTTTGCTTCGCTTTCCATCCAAATGGATGGAGATCCCAGGATCAACAGAGCAGTTGGGTCTGTTAAGCTAGTCAACAATCTGTTGCACAGGGAGTTAAAGAAGGGGTGACCATCACCTGCTTCCAGGTGACCTGACAGGGTATGAGACATATTCCAAGGAAACCCCTCCCCCCAAAAAAATATGGCTGACAATAATAGCAACTGGAAGCTGTCAATTTGTCATCAACACTGTGAGTTATAGCTCACCCCTTCACAATCCTGATGGAAACTAAAACAGAGCAGCCCAGAGAAGCTCAGTTCTGATCAAGAGGAAAGCTGAGAAAATTTACCATCCATGAAAGTATGGGTATGCCTTAAGCAAGTCATTGGGTTCAAAATATTTAATTCCAATGGAATGGAATGAAATAGAATAGAATAGAATAGAATAGAATAGAATAGAATAGAATAGAACAGAACAGAACAGAATAGAACAGAAGTTTTCCAATGTCTACGGGGCTGCCCCAAAGAAGAGGGGATCAATTTATTCTCCAAGCACCAGAGGGAAGGACAAGAAGCAATGGGTGAAAACTAATCAAGGGGAGAACCAACCTAGAACTAAGGAGAAAATGTTCTGACAGTGAGAACAATCAACCCATGGAACAGTAGTTGCCTTCAGAAGTTGTGGGAGCTTCATCCCTGGAGGCTTTCAAGAAGAGACTGGACAGCAATCAGTCAGAAATGGTGTAGGGTCTCCTCCTTGAACAGGGGGTTGTACTAGAAGACCTCCAAGTTCCCTTCCAGCTCTGTTATTCTGAGAGATGAAAAAGGCATAATTTTGTCGGGGTTGAATCTTGCTCTTATATTGGAAAGCTGCTGATATTGCACACAGAATACTGAATAGAATAGAATAGAATAGAATAGAATAGAATTCTTTATTGGCCTAGTGTGATTGGACACACAAGGAATTTGTCTTTGGTGGTTATGCTCTCAGTATACACAAAGAAAAAATAAAATACATTCATCAGGAATCATAAGATACAACACTTAGTGATAGTCATAGCTTACTAATAAGTAATCAAATCATACTAGGAAAACAAATAAAACAATATAAATTGTAAAGATACAAGCAACATGGTTTTAGTCATAAGTGTAGCTTTGTGTTATAGTTATATAGTCACATGCAACTTTGTGTTAGTGGGACACAGAAGGCAACCTCTTCTACGTGTCCTGCCAAATAAACCCAAGGTTATACCAAGGACGCGCCCTACAGCAACACCAGGGAGGGAGTGGCAACCGAGAAGGAGAGCAGATGGAAGGGAAGCAGGAACTTTGGAAAACCAATCCATCACTGCCACCAGGACAGCAGCAACATGTTTTTTGCAAAACAGCTTTGTGCCAAGGAAAACACAAGCCTTGTGCCATTTTTAGAGCTTACTGAAGGATGATTTCTGTTGGAAGGGGTTAAGTGCTGGCCCTGAATACTCCATTTGACCCCGGCTTGCCCCTGTAACATTGCAAATTGAGGAGGGGGCAGAAAATCCAAGGCATTCTGGTCAATTTCAATTACTGACCCAACGTAAGGAGTGCCAGTTTGTTCTAGCAGTTAAGACACCAGGGTAGAAGCCAGGAGACTATGAGTTGTGTAGTCCTGCCTTAGGCAGGAAAGCCAGCTGGGTTTTTTTTTTGGACCAATCACCAGGAGACTGGGAGTTCTAGTCCTTTTCTTTGGCATAAAAGTTGACTGGACCAGTTCCGCTCTCTCAGGCCTTGTCATCTCACAAGGTTGTTGTTGTGAGGAAAAATAGGAAGAGAAAGGAATTATGTGAAAAATAATAAAGAAAGGGAGGGAGGGAAAGGAAAGGGAAGGGAAGGGAAGGGAAGGGAAAGGAAAGGAAAAGGAATGGAAAGGAAGAAAGGAAAGGAAGAAAAGAAAAGAAAAGAAAAGAAAAGAAAGAAAGAAAGAAAGAAGAAGGAAGGGGAAGGAAAGGAAGAAAGGAAAGAGAAAGGAAGGGATGGGAAAGGAATGGAAAGGAAGAAAGGAAAGAAAGGAAAAGAAAAGAAAGAAAGAAAGAAAGAAAGAAGAAAGAAAGAAAGAAAAAGGAAAGGACTGGAAAGGAAGAAAGGAAAGAAAAAGAAAAAGAAAGGGAAAGGAAAGGAAGAAAGAAAGAAAGAAAGAAAGAAAGAAAGAAAGAAAGAAAGAAAGAAAGAAAGAAAAGGAGCAGCAGGTCCATCATCCCAACATCATATATCTATGCTGAGGGTCAGCACAATGCAATGGTAATACAGGTAATCCTTGACTTGCAACCATTCATTTAGTGACCATTTGAAGTTACAACAGCACTGAAAAAAAAGTGACATGACCATTTTTCACACTTATGACCGTTGCAGCAGTTTCCTATGGTCATATGATCAAAATTCAGATGCTTGACAACTGGCTCATATTTATGATGGTTGCAGTGTCCCAGGGGGTTGAGGTGATCCCCTTTTGCGACCTTCGGACAAGCAAAGTCGATGGGGAAGCCAGATTCACTTCAACAATCCAGTTACTAACTTCTGAACTACAGTGATTCACTTAACAACCATGCTACTAATTTAACCAATGGCAGCGATGCACTTCACAACTGTGGCAAGAAAGGTCCTAAAATGGCGCAAGCATTCACTTAGTGAAGTATTGGGATCAATTGTGGCCATCAATCAAGGACTACTTATAGAATTGGATCCAGTGGTCTGTCCAATTTCCCACTCAAGGCAGCGTCCATGGAGCGATTCTTCAGTTCATTGCTCCCAGTACAACCAGTGCTGCATGATGATTGTCTCAGGGATAAAATGAGAGAAAGTCCTTTGGAGGCTGCCTTGAACTTCCAGAGAAAAGGCAAGGTAAAAATGCAACGAAGAAATAAATATCTCCTTGTGCTCCATTCGCAAAAGCACTGGGATTGTATGCTTAGCTTTGATATGAACGAGCATAAATGCTAAAATAAAAGGGCAGATATATTAAGTGTTGCACCTGATGATTCTTGACTCTTGACAAATGTATCTTTTCTTTTATGGACACCTTGCAGTGCATTTTTGCACTCCAAAAATCTGTTTCTGGTTCTGCTTTTTCCGTTCCATTTCGCTCTTTGTCGTTGCTACTTACTCTTATCTCTAGTTGCTAGTGTTCTCATTTCTATTCTATTTTTGCTTTATTTCATTTGTCTATCATATATTTCTATCTATTTTCTATCTATTGTCATTACTATTCTATTTCTTTCTATTTTCGTATTATTTCTTATGTTATTCTTCTTATTCTGTAGTCTTCTCATTCTATTTTCTACTCTTTTTCTACTCTACATTCTATTCATTTTCTATTTCTATTTATTCTATTTGGGGTCTATTGTTCTATTCCTATGTACGCGTATTTTCTATATCTTATTCTATATAGGATTGGGATAATGAATGGGAATAGAACGGGGTATAGCGATACACAATAAATAAAATGAAATATGAACGAAATATACAGAATATAGACTAGATCAGGAATAAAAACACGTTGGAAGGGGCTTGGAGCGATTTCTACGTCCACCCCCTCTTATGGCAGAAACCCCATAGATCAGCATTTACGACAAGAACTAAGTCTGGTCCCCATTCTTCTCAAAAACTCCAGATTGGAGCATTTACATCTTGGGCTTAGGCAAGAATAGTTGGTCACACTGATTAATAGTTCTCACTGGTCGGGAAATTTTTTATCTTTAGTCTCTCTAGGTTGCTACTTACTTGATTATATTCTTTGGAAATTAAATGTCCCTATTGGGTTCATCATACTTATATTGTAGTAGTGTGGTGCGTGTGGTGTGTTGTGGTGTGGTCGTGTGTGTGTGTGTGTGTGTGTGTGTGTGTGATATTATTATATATATATAAAATCTTTGTCTCACAACTTTTTGTTTAATGATCATTCATTGGTGCTGAATGGTGCTGAAAAAAGTGACGTATGACGACCATTACTTCTCAAAATTCAGATGCTCGGCAACATACTCATATTTATGATGGTTGCAGTGTCCCTGGGGGTCATGTGATCCCTTTTGTGACCTTCTGTCAAGCAAAGGCAATTGGGGAAGCCAGATTTCACTTAATAACCATGTGACATTAGCAACTGCAGTGATTTAATCAATAGGACTCTGGCAAGAAAGTCATAAAAATGGGACAAAATTCACTTAACAATTGCCTCGCTTAGCAACAAGACATTTTGGGCTAAATTGCAGTCATAAGTCGAGGATACAGAACTTTTTTTCTTTAATAGGATTCTTTCCATTCTGAGCTTCACATACAGGTTATATTTTATCCAGGAGACAGGCATCTTTAACAATGGGCTTCTTTTCTGTCTGAACTATCACCCAACATCAACTCTTTTTTTTTTCCTGGTTAAAACAACATCCCTAATATGACCCAAAGGTTATTGAGCCAATTTAACAGGGAGAGAGGTTAGATTAATTTTAATTAAAATGGTTCAGTTTCCATGTGACCCTTGATTCTGCTTAGCTCAGAAAGTGAATAATTGTGATTTCACTTCCAGCTGGTGCTGAAAATAAGAATTTCAGATTTAAGGACAAGACGCCAAGACATGGGAAAAAAAAATACTGTTGATTTGCCATCCAATCAGACACTGAACAGAGCAAATTTGGAAACTGATTTCATTGATTTCCCCCCCCCCCTTTTGGCCCAAATATTATTTGTTATATGGTTATTCTTGAAAGTGTGCCTTAAAGGTAGAAAACATTGGAAGAAGAATTGACAGATCTTGAACAGTAAAGGCAGTGACCTAGGTGCTGATAGTCCTCAACTTACAACAGTTTGTTTACCGGCCATTGGAAGCTACCATGGCACTGAAAAAAGCAACTTTTCACAATTTTTCACTTACAACCATTGCAGCCTCTCCATAATCATGTGAACAAAATTCGGCAGCTTGGCAACAGACTCATATTTATGTCGGTTGCAATTGGGGTGGGGTCATGTGATGTGATCCTCTTTTGTGACATTTCAACAAGCAAAGCCAATGAGGAAACCAGATTCATTTAACAACTGCAGTGATTCACTTAACAATGGTGGAAAGTTCATAAAATGGGTCAAAACTCACTGAACAACTATCTCGCTTTGCAACAGAAATTTTGAGCTCTGCTGTGGTCATAACTCGAGGACCACCTGGGTATGAATTCTGCCAACGCCCTGCAAATGCCACAAGATTTCATCTTCTTTGCAACCTGGTTCAGGCCATAAATAGAAGCATTCAGCTCTATAAATAGAAGTTTATTTAACATCATCCTACACACAAAACAGCTCTTTGGGTTTTCCTTGCAGGGCTTGGTAATCACACCTTTTGATTAAAATATTTTGCAAAGTAATCCCAAATATTTTATCTTTATGGTTTAAGAACATCTACTGAAGATGGTAGCACAGAAGACAAAATACATAAAAATATCTGGGGGGGGAGGGAAACCCAACCCAACCAACCCCAATCCAAACTAAATCTTGACCCCTTCGCAATCCAGGTAGAAATAAGAAGGACTTCGGGTCAAGTTTACACAGATATCATTCTGTTATTTTCTTAGCCAAGGAATAGAAATAGTTTGCCATTGTCCTCTGGGATTTTTTTTTCTTTTCAATTTCACAGTCTAATTTACAGTCTTTTCTGTGTTGTCACCCATCCAAGTACTAACCAGAGCTGATTCTGCTTAGCTTCTAAAGAGAGAAACTAATATTGACTCAAAGGTGAACTTTGGATAAGAAAGAGAAGGGAAAGAATTAATTCACTATTCACACAATTCAGTATTATATTGTGCCTAGTGTGTAATACAGGCACATCCATGATTCACCAGCTGTTTACTTGGATGCCAGCTTTTCTCCTTAATCAAATTATTTCTTTCTANTAGTGTGTAATACAGGCACATCTATGATTCACCAGCTGTTTACTTGGATGCCAGCTTTTCTCCTTAATCAAATTATTTCTTTCTAATCCAACTCTATTGCCTGTTTAGATCTAAATCTGCTCCAACTTTTAAGCTTTAAAACTGCTTTGTTTCCTTTAAATGCCTAAATCCACTTAACATGAAAGATTTTTTTAAAAATAATAAAAGTGTATGCATGAAAGAAATCAAATATGCATTTATCATGAGAAAAACAATATGCAAGTTTACAAGGTAATTATTGTGCAGCTTTTAACTTGCTAAGGTGCTAAGCAATATATTTCCTAGTCAAAGCGATTTAAATCACCCAATTCAAGGGATGTGATTTTAGAGGAAGCTTATGAGCTTTATCTTAAAATAATTTATTTTTTTAAAAAGCGGCTTGTTAAATTCAATGTCATGTTTATTTTGGATTTTCATTTTAAGGCATACCTCAAAACACTGGTGGAAATAATTGTGTCATTTTTAGTATATTATAATAAAACACTTCCAAATATGCAATATTTGATTCTGGTTGAAAATTGGAAATTATATTTTTGGGGGTTCATAACACATAAAATTGTTGTTGCACATTTTACTAAAATAAAACAAAGTAAAAGAAAATAAGTACTATTTTGTAAAGATGTAACTTTGTTAGTATGCCACAAAAATAGTTAAAGGAACATAGACATAGGCTAGTAAAACTCCCACATCAAAGGGTATATAGATGAAGAATTAAGAGGGGTGCATGGGTGGGAAAAATAACCTGTTGCATTTTTCATAGAATTTAATTTCCATTTAAGGGAATTTGAGATTTAGGGATCGGCTTCCAAATTCCCTGGGCATCAGAGTCCAAATTCTTTGCCAATTTGCTCTGTTCTACACAATCATATTAAGACGCCCGTGTTATTATTAAGACGAAACGTTGATGCAAATTTTATTCCGTTCGATTTTGCGAAAGCGGCATCACAAATCCGGGATTCCGACTCAATCCTCGCAGGAAAGAGAGAGAAAAGGTTGAAAGAAAAAACCCACCAAAAACAACAGAGAATGCATAACGGGAAGGGAGGAAAAATATTTTTGTTTCGGAGCTTTAAAAAAAATTGGCTACGTGGGAAAATAAATCAGTTTTTTTTAAAAAACAAGACTGAAGGATCTTGAAAATTAAAGACACTACGCAAATTCAAGACAATCGGCAGACCGCCATTCGTCTCCTGCCTCTTCAAACGGGGCCAATGGCAAAAAATTTGGGAGCACCGCAGTCCGCTGACCATATCAGAGTGGGCCGTGCGTTCTCGGACTAGAGGGGAACATAGGCAGGAATTGGAGAGCTGTCGAAAACATCCGCAGACGCCAACAAAAACCCGACACAAGCTGATCTTCCATCTCTTCAAAAAGGGGGCTCGGCAAACATCACAACACAACCAAAATCCAACACCACACGACAAGGACCATCAAATAAATACAAACAAGGAAGGGGGGGCCTTGGCGGTTTGTTTCTTTTTCCCCAACCACCCGGCCCACAATTAACTCAAGCCATCTTTTTTATTTATTATTCACTTATTACTTAATTACTATCAATCCTATTCATATATCATATATTATTACCTATGATCCCGATAAACCCCAGCGCACATACAGCTAATACTTCCATTATCTATATTAATTATTCACTTACTATCGATACTTATATATCTCCTCCTCGCTTGCATGTTTGCATGTGAGGCATTCTCCAGCCTGATAGGGATGCCACGGCAGAGCGAGACGCTTGGCAACGGCGTCGAGCGGGTCGTGGAGATATCAGTCCACGAGATTTCTCGTCCTTTCGCGATTTAGGAAACTCTAGTTGACTTCGAAACTCCACTTTTCTCTCTCCATTTAAATTACCTTTAAAACACAAACAACAAACTCCATCATCAGAGCGGCTATAAATCTGCATCCGCTGTGCGTGCAAACACCAACCGAGAGTTCACGATCCTGAAATGTCAGCCATAAAACCACGATATAATCGGCAAGTTCGAGTCGTTGAAGAAATAAACTCTCGCTTACCGCCTTTCACTTTTAACCCCCGCAACGGAATAAAATAAAAATAAAAAAAATAAAAGATTTTCTCGCATCCTCTTCTCCTTTAAAAAAAAAAAAAGAGCAACCCAGCTCCCTATTCCATCCGCGGCGCCTGCTTCTACAACTGTGGCTGCGAGTTGTCTAAAAACCGGACAGAAGTAACATGCGAAGCCGGCTACAATCCCGCGGAAACACCCGAGAGACTCGGCTGTGGGCAAGCGGCGCTCTCGGCAGTATTTATCACCGGTTTTCCCCTGCTACCTTTCAACTGGAAAAGTTCTGGGAATTTCTTATCCTTCGCAACAAATATAGGGCTAAGAATAGGCTGGTCAGAAAGGAGACACTTAAAGAAGGCTAGGCCCCTGTAATCAATTTTTTTTTGTGCCCTGTGCCATTTCTTACCACATTCTGCTCCAAAATCAAACACAATAAAAAAAAGTTCCAGTTCTCTAAACGAGCCAGTTTTCCCCAACTATGCAGGCTTTTTATATTTTAAAATAACAAATTCGGCTTCAACTAAAAGTGGGAACAATCAAATTATCTAAACCCTTCTGAAGAAGCATTTTCAATGTACAGGCTTTTAAAAAAAATGATGCTACAACACTGGCCTCAGAATAGGAGTTTTAAGTCCTACTCTTCCTTTACAATTGGTCTTCATCTGTTCAACCAGCTCTCTCTCCCAAAGGATAAAAATGTTAACACTTGGTGGGAACATGTACACGCTTAGAGCAATGTTTCTAATCCTGGTGTCTAATCTGGACTTCCAACTCTCAGCTGGGGAATTCTGGGAGTTGAAGTCCACACATCTTCAAAGTTGAAAAACACTGCCTTAAAAGTAAGATGCTGGTCCCTTTGATGGCAATGAAAGAAATAATACTTTCATTTATGTTCCCTTGGGTATTTTGAGTATGTCTAGTTTAATGAAAAGAAGGACTAGGGGTGACATGATAGCAGTCTTCCAATATCTGAGGAGCTGCCACAAAGAAGAGGCAGTCAAGCTATTCCCCAAAGCACCTGAAAGCAGGATAAGAAGCAACAGATGGAAAGTAATCAAGGAGACCCGAGTGAAGATGAAGTAATAAAATTCTGACTTTGCACTGAAATGGATAGACAAACACAAGAGATGAAACATAAGGGTGAACTGGAATATTACATTATTTGGAATAATTTTACCATTGGTGGGGACAGAAAGGGTTTAAGATGGAAAAGAGTTAAGAGGACATCTGTGATCATGAGACTAAAATTAGAATTTTGTAAGATGTAAGTAAGGATGAATGAATGTATATATGTGTATATATGTACAAATGTATACAAGATCTATATTCTATTATATTTCACTAGAATGATGGCCAAAAGTTATGTCAAAATGACTTCACCACCTTCAATGTTTTTCAATGTTATGTTTAATATATAAAAAAGAAAATTTAAAAGTAATCAAGGAGACAAGCAAGAACTCCTAGAACTAAGGAGAAATTTCCTGAGAGTGAGAACAATTAAACCAGAAGTTGTGAGTACTCCTCAAACACTAGAAGTTTTTAAGAAAAGATTGGACAACTACCAACAACCATTTGTCTGAGGTGGTGTAGGGTTTCCTGCCTGAGCAGAGGGTTGGACTAGAAGACCTCCAGGGTCCCTTCCAACTCTGTTATTCCTTTAACTTCTCAGGAGTGAAACCTTTCCCCAAGGCCTACATTTTGCTAATCTGAATGTTCTCTAAATAACTTTATTTCCCACTTGGGTTGGCTTCGGTTTTTTTTTTTTTTNTCGTTTTTTTTTTTTTGACAGGCCCTGCAAAAAGGGTTGGAAGGGGAGGGAATCCAAAGGCATTTTATGCTGATGAGGTATGTGTGCTGATATGTGCACACACCATGCCTAGGTCAAATCTCAAAGTCACAAACTCCAAAGTACACTTGGCAACAGGTCAGGCATGTTCAAGTTAAGGCACGTTTCGTTCAATTATAGTTGGGTGGCACTTTATTTTTCAGCATCTGCCCAACATGTGATCCTTGAACTAGTGAGATGAAACTTAGATCCTTCTTTAAAAGGACTGAACCCTGGAAATCTCTCAATTCTACATTTCTGCACCTCGAAGGCATTTCCTATACAAGCTAATTAATGGGTACTTGGTCTTCCTTTAGAATTCATCATTAAGAGATATCTTCAAAATACTTTCCTTAATGACTCTATCTCTGAGAAGAAGTTTCCACTCCACACTTAAAACCTTGTAGCTTTTCATGTGGATTTTTGGCCATAGTACCATCCTAGAATTCTGTGACTTCTGTTAAGTTGGGCTGTGTTACTTTGTAAAAACACGTCCTTGAAAAGATACTAACCTACCCACACACTCCCATACCTCTGATGCAGAGAAATTTACTAGCATTGTAGTGTCTATGTCTCTTCTCTCAATCATCCAGGTCATGGTTGTCCTAAAGATGCTTTTTTCTTTTTGCAAAAGGCAAGTGGACTTTTTTTTTCTTTGAAAATGTTTGGCGTCTCATCCAAGAAGCTGCTTCAGTTCTGCTTCCTGGATGAAAAGTGAATAACAAAAATAATTTTTCTTTCTTGAAAAGAAAAATAACCAAGAAAAATCCAGCTGCCTTTTCAAAAGGCATCTTTGAAACAACCATGGCCTGGATGATTGAGAATCTCCATGGAACCTCCATGGAGGTTCTTGCTGGATTTGAGAAGGGTCTCCACCAACTGGGGAAGTTTCTTGGATGAGAAGAAAAACATTTTCAAAAAGGAAAAAATACAAGAAAATCCAGTTGTCTTTTGGGAAACCAAGTTACTTAGGGGAAAAAAAATCAGAAAATCCTAATGGACATAGAATCAAATGTAATTGAGCCATACTTAAGAAGTGAGAAATACTAGGATATCTCGACAACCAGATCCCATCACATTTGCTAAATAAATAATATTGTCTGCTTGTTTTGTGTGAACTCAAGTCATTCTTGATCTCGCTACTTAGCACAATCTACAAATGAGGCTTGCAAGTATCTTTTTCACCTAAGCTCTTATTTTAAGCAAATGTTTTGTTAACATTCAGGGTCATCCAATCATGATTTGTGAAGAAATTTGTGAATTTATCTGCTAAAACTGTATCCCACTGTGACTATATATTCATGTTAGAACATACCAGAACTGTTCTTTACAGTTTCTAGTTGCTCATTGTTATAGAAATTACTTTATTATTCAAGCAATATTTGGTAAAGATCCACCTAGAACATAAAAGTTTGGGCAATTATTATGATTTATTACATTTGTTGGCAGCCCATTTTATCACAGAGTAATTAGATTTTAATTCCCCCCCAGACTCCCCATCTTCTAACTAACATGTTATATATAACTCATCCCCTTGTAATGCCACTGTTCACACAACAGATTTGAAACCATTACTGAATAAAGCACAAAAGGTGGGAAACACACCTTTGTTAAATTAATTTAAGTGCCTGAGAAGATTCCATAATATAAACCAAATGTCAAAAGCCTCTTATCAAAATGCTTTCTGCAAGTAATTGATAAACCCTTGACTCTATAATAAGTAATTCAATCAATCAGAATAAGAGCTGGAAGGGATCTTTGAGGTCTTCTAGTCCAACCCACTGCTCAAGTAGAAACAGGATACCCTATAATATCACTTAGCCATCAAAAGATCTGTTGTCAACCAGCAATGCTAACTGTACCCAGGTTGTTTCCACAAGCTTTTTTCCAAGGAATCCTTTAGGAAAATCGTGATAACCTGGCCCCAATGTGAATTTCCACATGCAGCATTGATGTTGCTCCCAAATTAAACTTCCCCTTTCTCAGCACAGAATTATTTATCCAACATTTTCAGCTCTTGGCTGAATCTGATTTACCCTCCTCAATGCCCCCGGCAAATGGCATTTTTTGGCAGTAGCCAAAATCCTTGGCTGCATAAAGAGAAGCATACAATCAAAAACTCATGAAGTATTAGCTTTATAAAACTTTCGTAAGGCCACCCCTGGAATACAGTTTTGGTCACCACATCACAAAAAAAGATGTTTGGGACTCTGGAAAAAGTGCAAAGAAGAGCAACTAAGATGATTCAAGGCCTGAATACTAAAAGGTACCAAGAATCGTTTGGCTAGTCTAGAGAAAAGAAGGAGGGGAAAGAATGGGGACATGACAGCAGTATTCCAGTATTTGAGGGGTTGCCACAAAGAGGAGGGTGTCAGTTTATTCTCCAAAGCATCAGAGGGCAGGACAAGAAACAATGGATGGAAACTCATCAAGGAGAGAAGCAACCTGGAATTGAGGAAAAACTTCCGAAGAATGAGGACAATTAACCATCAGAACAGCTTCTCTTCAGAAGTTGTGGGTGCTTCATCACTGGGGATTTTTAAGAAGAGAATGAACATTTGTCTGAAAGGGTATAGGATCTCTTGCTTGAACAGGGGCTGGACTAGAAGACCTCCAAGGTCCCTTTCAGCTCTATTTTACACACTACCTTCTGTTTTTGTGGCTGTTCCCAAATCCTGCCATTTACAAGAGAAGCTACCAGAACCAAGGACATAATTGATGAAATCTTTACTTCACACCAGTCTTTAGACCAAAATCAGTGGTGACAAATCATTATAGGAGACTGGTATTGCTACAATTGGGCATAGGAGAGCTAATTTGCTCTAGTCTAGTGGTTAAGGCACCAGGCTAGAAAGCAGGAGGTCAAGTCCTACAGGATCCTACAGTCCTACATGAAATCCAGCTGGATGACTTTGGGCCAAACACCAGAAGACTGTGAATTCTAGTCTCAACTTAGGCATGAAAGCAACTGGATGACATGGGCCAAACCTCAGGAGACTGAATTCTAGTCTCACCTTGTGCGTATACTCGCTGCTTTGAGCTCTTTGTAACTATAATAAAGGTGGAATACAAATAAATCAATTAATGCTACATACCGAACGTAGATCTCCGGCCCGGCAAGGCTGCTTGTCGCGTCTGGAGGCTATGGAAGACACTGCTGTCAAAATGGTTGGTGGGCCAAGATGGCGTCATCTCCGCTGGGTTCACATAAGCCGTGGGGTATGGGCTGGAGTAGGATCCATTGACTGAACGCATCAGAGTGTTGCCATACTGGTCACGCCCTCCAGCGCCCAGCAACAGTGGACTTTGGTAGCCCCCGTCCCGTCCGGCTGTGCTCCCCCCAGGAGGGCTGTGGGTGTAGGAAAAACTGGAAGGTGGGTGAGGGCTGCCAGCATTGAAGTGGGAAGCCTCAGCTGCAGCTGGCTGACCCCATCCGGGGTGGCCGCCGAGAGGGTGGCCTTGGTGGGTGGGATCACAGCTTTGGAGGTGGTAGGGGAGGCTCTGGAGCATGGAGGAAACTCGACTGGTGGGGACGTAAACGGCCGGGCTCGCTGGGGTATGCAGGAAATTGCTGGAGTCATGGGGGTAGGCTGACTGGCCAGGATTTGGAGCAAGGGCCAAGCTTTGATACATGTTTATATATCCTTCAAAGCACAGTTCAATTGGCCAAAAGCAGCAGCGGTGATCAGGAATCCAGGCAAGACAAGTCAGCAACTTGGATGGAAAGGATCAGAGCAGGAATACGAAATGTTCGATGAAATGTCTGAGCTGTTACAATCAAAGTACCAATTCAAGTACCTGGAAAGGGAAAAAGAAAAATAACAATTCAAGACTGCAGTTATTGAACACCTCAACCTACTTAGCTTCCTGGAGATCCTTGTTCTACATCAGAGGTCCTTCGAACTTGGCAACTTTAAGACTTGTGCACTCTCAGAATGCTGGCTGAGGAATTCTGGGAGTTGAAATCCATAAGTTTTTAAAAGTTGCCAAGTTTGGAGATCCCTGCTCTACATAGATCTGGCAGATTAGAAAGGAGCTCATGAGATCTAAGTTTAGAAGTGTCAGCTTTTAGAAACCTAAAGGAATTGGATGGAAGGCAGTTTCCCAAAGGGATAATACTCACAATAACCTCCTAACATCTGCATATCATCCTTTCTTTATGGAGGCCAGGGCAACAAAAGGATGGACTTTTGGTTGAAAGTTACCTGTTTAAAAGGTAATCTTCTCTAAGTCAGTTCCTGGTCATCTCCTCAGGGAGATGTCAATTCCACACTTCCAACATGAAAGTAGCATATAATTTTACCTTTTTTCAAAATCTTCCCAACCTAGCCTACAACATGGATTTTCCAAACTGTCACTCTTCCATACATATATATCAATAAGATTTAATTTACTGGTTTTAACAGAACAACAGAGTTGGAAGGGACCTTAGAGGTCTTCTAGTCCAACCCCTTGCTCAGACAGGAAAAACTATCATTTCAGACAAATGATTAAAACATCTGAAGAACAGCTGCAGGAATTGAGGGTGTTCCTAGTTTAGTGAAAAGGACATGATAGCAGTATTCCAATATTTGAGGGGCTGCCACAAAGAAGAGGGAGTCAACCTATTTTCCAAAGCACCAGAAAGCAGAACAAGAACCAAAGGATGGAAATTAATCAAGGAGAGAAACAACCTAGAACTAAGAAGAAATTTCCTTATGGAGAGTACAATGAACCAATGGAACAACTTGCTTTCAGAAGTTGTGGATGACCCATCATTGGAGGCTTTGGGAAAGAAACTGGACAGCCATTTGTCTGAAATGGCATGGGGCTCTCCTACTTATGCAGGAGATCGGACTAGATGACCTTCAAAGCCCCTTTCCAACTCTTGTTATTCTATGCTCCAAAATGGTTGTTCAACCTCTTCTTAAAAACTCCCAGTTGGAACATTCACAAGTTTGAGAGGCTTTGAGAAGAAGTTCAGGTTGGGCAGCTGAGAGAATTAAAAAACTGGGCCCTTAAAAAAGGTAGAATTTCTCCCCAAACCTGAGATTGTGTCAAGATTCCACTTTCAATCATATGCTTAAAATGTCCTTAATGGCTTTTTGGTTCAATTCTACAGAAGGTTGAAGGGGCATGTTTCTCACCTTTAACCATGTAAAGCCAACCTTGGCCAACTTTAAGATGTGTGGCCTTCAACTCCCAGAATTCCTCAGCCAGGAATTCTGGGAGTTGAAGTCCACATGTCTTAAAGTTGGCCAAGGTTGGTGACCCCTGGTTTATACAATATTTTTTTATGTATGCTGAGAGCATTTGCACCAAGACAAATTCCTTATGTGTCCAATCACACTTGGCCAATAAAGAATTCTNAATATTTTTTTATGTATGCTGAGAGCATTTGCACCAAGACAAATTCCTTATGTGTCCAATCACACTTGGCCAATAAAGAATTCTATTTTATTCTGTTCTATATTTTGTTCTATTCTAATTCTATTCTAATTCTATCCTAATTCTATTGTATTGTATTCTGTTCTTTAAGGTGCTTACAAATGCATGTAATGGTGCTTGTAAGTCCATTTCCCCTCTTGAAGATTTAACAATGGTATCTTAAATAATCTTAATCTTAAATAATCACTTAAATTAATCTTTAAATTAATACGGGTAGTCCTCAACTTAAGACCACAATTGAGTCCAACATTTCTATTGCTAAGTGAGGTTATTTGTTAAGTGAATTTTGCCCCATTTTATGACCTTTCTTAAGTGAATCACTGTAGCTGTTAAGTTAGTAACCCGATTGTTAAGTGAATCTGGCTTCCCCATTAACTTTCCTTGTCAGAAGGTCGCAAAAGGAGATCACAGGACATAGCAACCATCATAAATATGAATCAGTTGCCAAATGTGTGAATTTTGATCACGTGACCATAGGGATGCTTGCAAGGGTCGTAAGTGTGAAAAAAGGGTGATAAGTCATCTTTTTCAAATGTCGTTGTAAAGTTTGAATGGTCACTAAATGAACTGTTGTCAGTCGAGGACTGCCACTACTGTGGTATCTTAAAAGCACCCTTCCCTGTCTTCTGGATATGCTGCATTTACAAATTCCCAGCCAGCACAGTGATTAGCTGAAGTCAAAGGTCAACATATGAATCTGGATGCTAATTGGAAAAAGTTCCATTAAACATATGGATATAATCATATGCTCTGCATTTTAAAAGTGGAAATAACAGCCTTGGGAGTTGCAGTTAGGAGCAGGGAAGAGTGGGACTCTTAGTATCAAAATGTTGGAGGAATGCCCTTGAGGCCATCCAGACCAACCCCTGCTGAGTAGGAACCCACATTAAAACATTCAGTCAGAGGGCTGTCCAGTCTAACCACCATCTTCTTTCAAAATCAGGTTCATGCTTTCTAAGACATGGTTATGATAAATATCCCTAAAGAAGCTATCATTGTCTCAAAACCAATCCTGGTTAGGGGTGATACAATCACTTCTAACAAAAACAATCCTGGTTAGAATTGTTTTTATTGTTTTTATTAGGAGTAATTATGTCAGTTCTAAGATGGTTAATCCTGGTTAGGGGTGACATAATAGTGAGAATGCCCCTGGGGGAAGATTGCCTTCACATAGAATAATAGAATTGAAAGGGACCTTAAAGGTCTTGTAGTCCAACCCCCTGCTTGCCTTAAGGTTGGATGGAATCAGATGTACATCTAATATCTGAATAGATTAGGGAACTTTAAAAACTGCATTTTGATTCAATTGACAAATGTACTGTATGGGAAATCACAAGAAGCTCATATATACAGATTAAGGAGAGCCTATACAAAGAGTTTACAAATACTGTGTTAAATCCAATTCATAGGTTCTCTTGCAGAGAGAGGATCAGGTGAAATTAGATCTTTGGGCTTGCAATAATCTTCTATTTATTGCATGCTAACCAGTGTCAATCAGTTTTAGGCCAATAATGGATTAACTAGGGTGGGGAAAATCCTAAGCCCTCATATCTGACACCCTTTGAAAGCCTTCAATTGCCCTCAAAACTAAAGTGCGCTATAAAAAAAAGGCAACTTATACCTTATAACTTATGGATCACAACCCACTCATTGTACAATGGATACGATGCATTGCAACAAAAATCCAGTATATACATTTCCCAATTGACATCTACTCAGGATTGTGATGGCCACTGACTTGGAAGAAATGAAACATCTGATACAGACTTAAGAGATGCCGTCTACCTCTAGCTGTGAAATATTAAAAACTGGAAATCAGACACGCCTGTAAAGAACTCAAGACATCAAAGTGCCCTTCTTTTTTTTACATATGTTGCTGCCTTATGAAGTGGGATGTTCACACTAGTCAGAAGTTACTAAAGAGGTCACCATCTCCATCCTCTTGTTTAATGATGAATCTAACTCCTGGTAGAAGAGTGTTTCTCAACCTTGGCCACTTTATGTTGTGTGGATTTCAGCTCCCAGAATTCCCCAACTAGGTATGCTATGTTGTGCTGGCTGGGGGAATTCTGGGAGTTAATGTCCACACAATGTAAAGTGGCCAAGGTTGGGAAACACTCTACTACAGTTTCTGACCAATGACCCTCCACTGTCCTATTTGGAGACTTCTAGTAAAGGAAAACTCACTGTTTCATGTGGCAACCTGTTCCACAGTTTATACCAAGGGTCTTCAAACTTGGTAAGTTTAAGACTTGTGGACTTCAACTCCCAGAATTCCCGAGCTAACATGACTGGAGGAGGAATTCTGGGAGTTGAAGTCCACAAGTCTTAAAGCTGTCAAGTTTGAAGGCCCCTGGTCAACAATTGTCTTCCTGACATTAAGCCTGAACTTCTAAATTTTTACCTACTGCTGCTGGTCCTTCTTAAGGGGATAATAAAGAACAGATCTACATCTTCTGGATTCCTGGAAGATACCTGGATCGCTTTCTCATTTACTACTGCCAACTCCTGCTCTCTTTCCTAGGAATTCAAACTCTATATAGACACCGGGCCATCATATTTGAGCATTGGGCAGAAGGTTGGTCTGGATGATCTCTGGGGTACCTTCCCCATTCTGTGATTCTAACAATGACATCACATTACTGAATTAAACAGTACTTCCTATGACCCAGCTCTCTTCTGTCCCAACCAAGCAATTTTATCTGCACTGAACAGAGAGCAAGATATTATTTTGGTGTTTTATTTATTAACCTGTTTATACACAGCCTTCACCCAAACCTTGAGGTGGCTCCTCCTATCCTAAAAACAATGAAACACAGCTCTCCAGGGCATTGCAGTAAACATCCCTCCGGCATCAGCTAACCATAAAACCAGTCTTAAAAAACCAGAAGTCCCTTAGCCAACTGCCCCTACTTCTGGGGGAACATTATGGACCCCCCAACTGCCATGAAAAAGAAGCTGAGAACTCTTCTGAAAGTGAATATGGGAAATGCCATCTTAGCCTCAAAAAAGAAAAAAAGGAAAAAAAGGAAAGAACTGAGGAAAGGAGAAAAGAAGGAAAAGAAAGAAGGAAAGAAAGGGATAAAGAAGGAAAAAAGGAAAAAAGAAGGAAAGGAAAGGAAAAAAGGAAAAAGGGAGAGAAAAGGAAAGAAAAGGAAAAAAGGAAAGATGGAAAGAAGGAAGGGGAAAAGGAAAGAAGGAAAAAAAGAAAAGGAAAAAAGAAAAAGAAAAAGAAAAAAGGAAGGAAAAAAGGAAAGAAAGAGAAGTCGTGGATGAGGTGCCATTACAGAACACGGGATCTTCAGCTGGGAGGATACACAGTTTAAATACACAAAGTTTTAGGGCGGTGCTGGCAGATTTGCTCAGAGTTAAATGTCAGGAATCAAAAGGTTTTGTTGATTAGGAGTTAAGCCATGACTCCATGGACCACAGCATGTCAGCTCCCCCCACGCCACCTCCTCTTGGGAGTCTGCCCAAATGCATGCCAATTGTCTGGATGACCCTATCTAACCATCTCCTCCTCTGCCCTTCCCTTCTCCTTTTGCCTTCCACCTTCCCTAACATCAGGGTCTTCTCCAAGGAGTCCCTGTGGCCAAAATATTTGAGCTTCGCTTTCACTAGCTGTCTTTCCAAAGGATAACCAGGTTTGATTGCTTTTAGGATTGACCGATTTTAGGAGAGGTAAATAAAACTTCCTTAATTGAGAAGACCTCCGGAAGTCCCTTCCAATTCCTGTTATCCCAGTCAGGAACCCAAAGCTTTGCAAAGAACCAAGCAACCTTCTTTAGTCAACATCTGGGTTTGCCCTTCTCATTCAGCCCTAATATGGTGCCAATTCTTCAGGCTTTGCTGAACGTAGAAGCCTTGGCTTTAAGGACCTACGACATAGCTAACCTCAATTGTGCAAAAGAGGAAGCAGCTGAAAAGGCCCAGACAATCTCTTTCCATAATGCAATTAAAAAAAAAAACACCCACCACCCCTACTCAGGTGAGACTCAAAGGTGCCCTTTTTCCAAAAGGCAACTGGATCTCTCCCTCCCACCTTTGAAAATGTTTCACTTCTCACCCAAGAAGCTTTTTCAGTTTGTTCAGCTTCTTGGATGAAAAGAGGAATGTTTTCAAAGGAAAAGCAACTAGTCCAGTTGCCCTTTTGGAAAAAGTACCTTTGGGACAGCCATTGCCTGTATGATTGAGAATCTCCATGGATACTCAGGTGAGAAGGAGATGAAAGTTCAGTGTTGTTTTTTCTAGGCTGCATATTGGAAATAGTTTACCCTTGCCTTTTCAAGTTTCTAGTCCAGCCTACAAATTGTGTGTGTGTGTTTCCCTGTGGTTCCTCATCTCAGTACAGATTCGATTATGCTTAATATCTTCAAGAGAAGCCAATCCCCTAAGTGAACACTGTGAAAATGCAATCAGAATGACTATGACAATCAGAATGACCATCAGTTAAAGGGAGAAGTGGCCCTTCTTGAAAATAGATTGAGTCTGTATGGCACTAATAATGGCCTTTCTACTAGTGTAGATCGATGGAGTTCTCTTCCTGGAGTGAAGCTGTATTTAAAATGGGTTATAACCCATCCTAACTAACTCTTTTAAGATAATTAACTCCACTTACTTACAGTAGGAACCAGACCTCAGAAATATTGGCTTTGTATTTGAAATGCAGTGCTGAAGTGGGTCCTGGCTGCCAAGGATAAAATTAAAATTAAAAAAACAAAACAAAACTCCTATAAATCGAAACTTGAAGTTCACCGGCTCCTAGATCCAACTTTGCCTTAGAAAGACCCTTGAAATTTTAACATGGTTTACTTCCGCCCTTCCAATACTGCTCAGATTTATTTATTCATTTATTTATGCATGCATACATGCAAAGACTCGGTTTTCACTGATGGACAGTTCAAACTGGCATCCTTCAGTCTCAAGAGACTATGGTATCATACTCTGAGAAGAGGTCCTAAAAGAGCACCTAGTGTGGCTAAAAAGGACAATTTGACAATCCCTTTAGCCACACAGAGGACAGTTCCAGTCTGTGCAAAATGCATGCATTTCCTGACTGGATCTCAACTAAAATCTCAGAATAGAAACTGGGGAAGAAAACCTAGCAAATCTCTCAAATTGATCTCAGAGTCTCAATCCATCTTTAATCTCCCACTATTAAAATCCTTTTAAAAAAAATAATGTTCAAATGTAGAGACTAAGATTAAAAAGAGGGAGACCCTGCATGAAACAGAGAAGCAGTGCTCCAACAAGGTTACCAGGGCTGATGGGCACTTGTCTGTGGGCCCCATGAGCCTAGGGGGCCCATACTAATCGGTGTATGTTAACCCTTCAATGCACCTTGTATCATATAAATACAGCAACATATTACATATGTATTTGTTGGAAGTGCCAATAAAATAGGTTTAATTTTATTGACCATTTACGTTTTTATTCCCGTAAGTTGTCGTATGGACCCCAATACAGTGCTTTGCCCAGGGCAGATAATGCTGTTAAGAAGGTTACCGTGTTTTAATCTAATCATGGGTTGTTTCAAAGCCGGTTTCAAGGTGAAGTCTCTTGGCCTTCTCTCTCCCACGCAGCGATCCTGTGGGAATTCAAGGACCCCCACACAGACACCATAAAGAGGAAGCAGCGAATCTGGATTCAATACGACGACCCCCTTATAATTCACCTCTCAATGTTTTCCCTGAGAAGTAAGAGCCCAAAAGGTGGGCTCCTGAGCTTATTTTGAGAAAAAGTCGGCTTGGAAGACGGGCCTCATCATATAATAGTTAAGTTCTTGGGGCGCAAAATGCGGCTGGCAAAACAAGATCCAAAAGCTGCTTCCGGAAGGAGGACAAAATTAAATCCAAACGTTTAACTTGAAGCTATTTGAAATACATACATCTATACTATAATTAACCCTTATCCATAATTACCCTTCTTTCACTGATGGAAATTGGGGCGCGGGTCTCTTTTTGATTTCTTTCCCCAAACGAGGTGAGGTATTAAAAATATAAAGACGCAGAGAAATGATTTCTTTCCTTGGGAAAGAAGAAGGAAAAAACAAAACAAAACAAACCATCACAGGCTACCCATCGAAGCACGCTTTTTCAGAGTTTTAAACCTGGAATATTGTTCCGAAGGAAACAGAAAGGAGTATAGAGGTCAAGCCATATTTAAACCAGCGATTTAAAAATGCCCAGGTCGGATCTATCGGAAGAAGAAATGGAAAGAAAACGAATAAATCGAAAGGGATTTCAAGGGTGCGATCCCCTCTTTTTTTTGGTGCGCGCGTATGTGGGTCGCAGTAAAAGAACTGAACGAATTAAGCAGACTCGCAAGCAAAGCAGAATATTCGCTTTTGCGGAGACTTCTTGATGGGAATAAAATAAATAAAACAAAACCACAACCGCTTCAATTAAAGCCACCGAGGTCGGAAGTATATTTTCCCTGAAGAAGCGTAGGCCTCAATCGGCTACGAGTTAAACCGAATACTCGTATTTTCTTCCCAAGTGGTTTTTTTTTTGAAGGCGCATCAAAGCAGACGGATTAGCAGGAAGTACAATTTCCCTTGATGTCCAGCGGAACTTTGCTTTTTTTTTTTTTAATCAATTAACGGCTGCTTTTGCTCAATTTGGTTCCTGGGAAATGAAACTAAATAAAAATAAAAATATAAAACTATTCCTAGAACATTTCCAGCCTTCTTACAGAACCAACTTTACAAAGTTGATTTCAGGCTCGCGTAAATTAGAGTCTTATCGGTCGATAGGTTTCGTTTTTTGGTGTTTTGGTGGGGGGAAAAATAATAATGGAAAAGAAGGCCCGGTCCGTGGTGATGATGCCTCCAAAGGCGTTTGGCTGCTTTGGGTTTCTGAAAAGCAGCGGCCAGTTTTTGAGGCTGAAGCGCTTTGCTCCGGAGTAAAAAAAAAAAAAAANAGCGGCCAGTTTTTGAGGCTGAAGCGCTTTGCTCCGGAGAAAAAAAAAAAAAAAGCCAAAGCAACGCGGAGCGCCAATGGAAGAAGAGCTATTTTCTTAAAGTCGGGGTGCGAAACACGTTAGATATATATTTTTAAAAAGACTGGAAAGGCTCACTTTTTTATTTTGCGGGATCCTTTCGAAAAAAAAAAAGGGGGGGGGAAATCTCCCAGATTTTAAAGCCAGATCAAACTTTTCCATAAAAGTCAGAAGAGGNGGATCCTTTCGAAAAAAAAAAAGGGGGGGGGAAATCTCCCAGATTTTAAAGCCAGATCAAACTTTTCCATAAAAGTCAGAAGAGGGGAGGGAAGAAAGGAAAAACAGACGAATGAATGAATAAATGAAACCAGTTTCCCAACCCGTCCAAGGAAACACCAGCTTAACAAGACTGGGCCTTTAAAAGGAAGGTGGCGCAGTGTGTGTAAGAGGGGGGAATTTAATCTGCAGAGCCGTAAATCACCCGCTCGGTTATCAATAATTGCAAAGCTTGAGTTGTCTCTCTCTCTCTCTCAAACTCTCTCACACATATTCTCTCTCTCCCCGTTTCTATCTCTCTCTCTCCCCCCCCCGCTGCCCCCCTTTCCTCCCTCGCTCTCCAAGTGCGACACTATCTGCTAAGATAAGCCCAGCCGAAGACGAGATAAGTTGGCTACAGAGGGAAGGAGGGTTTAAATAAGGGGGAGAAGGGGTGGAGGGGGGTAGAGCGCTACTCACGTTATTACAGATCCGGAGGAAAAACTCGCATGGCGTGGGAAGGAGGTCAAAGCAAAAAATAAAACAAAATAAAAATTAATCCTAGTTGCCACAAATGAAAAGCAGAATGCAATCCGAAATGTGCAAAAAATAAAATGATTTGAAAAAAAAAAATTAGAAGGGCGGAGGGAGGGGGGAAGAGAAGAAAATTGGGCAGAGGCAGCCGACGTTTTCCCCTCCCTCTCCCCGAAAAGGCTTTTGAAGGGATCTCCGGCGAGACGGCGGCGGCCGTCGGGTTGTTATCTCAGCTGCGCCCAGCGAACGCGCCTCCAGCTCCGCTCGCTCCTAATCTCGGCCTTCGAGTGATGCCTTCATCGGCGACTCGGCCCCTTTACGGCTGGCGGTGGGACAGCATCACGTGACCTCCCCTCTCCTCCCCACCCCCACCCCCCCCGGTGAGCCAGACCGTCCAGGAGAGAGTTTGGGGGGGGAGGAGGAAAAAGTGGGAGGGGGGGGAAGCGGGCGATACCTGGCGAGGGAGGGAGGAATTACACCTCCCCCCCCATTTGTACGAATAATATATATATATATATATATATATATATATTCTTTCCAGTCCCTCCCTATGCATCAAATATCTCACCAATCTTTCCTTGTGCAAAAAATAAAATAAAATTAAAAATATATATACACACACACACACATGTATAGAATATGTATGAATATATATATACATGTATATATTTGGCAATCTTTTTGTCTCCCTCTTCTCCCTGTCTTCCCCCTTCCCCAAGAGTGAGGAATAGGTGAGTAAAAAGTTCCTCGGTTACTCATTAGGACTGGTTGCCAATCAGCACGGCCCCTCCCCCCCACGAGAGCATTTCCAGAGATTTTCCAAAGTAGAATTCGCGGAGGGAACTTCAGCCTTGGTTCCCTCTCTCCTTCCCTCTCTCTCTCTCTCTCATTATCTCTCCCTGTCTCTCTCATTCTTTCTCTCATCCTCTCTCTTTCCGTCTGTCATTCTCTCTCATTTTCTCTCTCCCTGTCTCTCATTCTCTCATTCCCTCTCTTTCTCTCTTTCCCCCCTCCTTTTCCCGGCTTTTCTTTCCTGCCTGTTGTTTTCAAAAGAAGGAGCTGGAGGGGCCACCCTCTTTCGAAAGCAATTTTATTTATTTTTGAACGCGGCCGGTGGAACTCTCGGCGACTTTCCCCCCCCCCTCCTCTCCGGATAAGCAAGAGCCGTTTGGGANTTTTGAACGCGGCCGGTGGAACTCTCGGCGACTTTCCCCCCCCCCTCCTCTCCGGATAAGCAAGAGCCGTTTGGGATCGGGTTGTGGGTCAGAGAAACTCTTGTGAAGCGCCGTCGGACGTTTATATCATGGCGGCTTTTTACACGTCTACTCGGAAGTAAGTCGTTGTTTTCGGCGAAGTAGAAGATGGATCCTTTTCTTCCTCGCTATTTGTTCCTATTTGTTTTGCCTTCTTCCCTCCCCCCGTTTTTCTCCTGAGTTTTTAATTTTGTTTTGTTTTGATGTTTTCCATATTTTGTCCTTCTTTCTTTTCCCCCTTGCATAGCTTATTTCATTTCTTTATTCAATCTTTATTCAATAAGAATAAAGTTGATTGAATAAAATTGAAACCACTACAAACCACGCAAGATGAGAGGATAAGATAATAAGTTGTTGTTTTTTTCTTTCCAGTCCCTATGCATCAAATATCTCACCCATTTTTTCCTTGTGCAAAAAATAAAATTAAATTAAAATTAGCTAAATCAACTGGCGGATTATCTTTATTTTTGAACAGATAACTCTCAAAATGCTCAGACGCCTAATAATCTGTCTGGAGTTCACTTTTGGGCCCTTCAGTTGATCTACAAGAGTTTTGTCTTCGGGAATCAAAATTGCCTGAGCTAGTTTAACTTTCTGCAAATTGAACTAGACAGGTACACAAATGTGTCTAAGATGAAAATCCGGAACAAACATTTCCAAAGTGCTTCCTTCCACTCACTCACACACACAGAGTGAGTCTGTGTATTTTGACTTGAGGAGAATAGTTGGGGCTGAAGAAATTCCCACCAGTTTCTTAAGGAATATTCATCTGTATGCCTGTATGCTACGGTAGCGTAAACTCAGTCTTTCCCCCAATTCAGTGCGGCGATCCTATTTAAAACTTACACCTTCTCGTGGATTGTGTCCCGACAACACGTCCCACTTACCATCAGCCGCTGCATGCGCAGACACACAACCCGGCCTGCTTTGGCTCGTTTAGGGAGCGATGCCGAGCGACCCCCGGAAAATAGGTTCATTTGGTAATTCAGAATTAAGTGCGTTACTAAATGGATTTTGCTTTAGGCGTCTTAGCAAAAGGTAGAAGGAAAGTAATGCGAAATTCGGCTAGGACGCAGAAGCTTCCGCAGAAGTTTCGGGTCTCTCTATATGTTCGACTGGGCTTACTTTCAGAATTTGGACCCTAATCTCTTGAAAAATGAGTCAATCCAACCCAGCGGGTCAATTTTCAGAAATCCCCGAAGCTGCTTTAATGAAAGGCTCTCCTTGGCGGCCAAACAGACCAATATCGAAGCCAGCCCGTTTTCAGGGCCCACATTTTTTCCAAGAGAGTTAAATTCGCTTTGTGACACAGGGGAGCACCTCAGAGCAGAACTATCTTAATGCATGGGACTGATGGGCACTTACCCGTGCCACCCCACCCCCGAGTATGTATGTAGTATGCCCCCCATATTAATCTGTGTACTAAGATTCAATGCACTTCGTGTCCTCTAAATACAGCATATTTATTACATTTATTGCATTTTTAAAAATTAACACAAACATGCAAAATACGTTTAATTCTATCGACCGTTTACTGTTGTATTCCTGTGAGTACGTACACTTGCTTTGCCCGGGGCCCATAATGCTGTTTAAGGCCCTGCCTCAAAGGCCTTGAAGGTGACTAGGAGCTGTCCCAGGGAAATGGGGATGACCAACCAGGATTGTAATAGTTGAACGGCCAAAGGTTGCCGGGTTAAAAAAAAATGGCCCAAAGCCCTCTCTTTTCCTTCTCCTTTCTTCTCCTTCCCCAAACGGCGACCGTTAACAAACTAACAAGGCTAAAAGAAGCAAACGCCATACGTTACCTTCCTTTGTGGCTAAAATCGGCCCGAAGAAAACTTCGCTACTCAAACGAACCGCCGAAACGCAATCCTATGCCTCTGCTGGATGAAAGCTAAGTTCCGCGGATTTTGTTTCTGCGCAGATGGTGAAGGCGGGTGCTACTTCGGAAAGAATCGGCTTCGAATCGGATCGCTCCTCTTAACCCGGTTTAAGGGGGTGGGCAGTCTTAGCAACGTTTGGTTGCTCCACCACAGGTGGGTTTTTTAAAAGAAGAGATTGGACAAGCAATTTATCTGCAGCGTTATTGGGTCTCGGGGTTGAGAGGGGCGGGGGAGGGGGGTTGGGCTGGATGACCTCCCAGGGTCCCTTTCCAACTGTGGTATTCTTTGAGAAGTAAAGCGGGAGAGGGGCAAAACGCTTCAGCTCGTATATCCCACTTCGTGAAGTTTCCGATGGTTCATGACTCCCAACAAATATTGCACTAATTTAATGTATAGTTTCATAAATAATACTGTAACGAATAGTCCTGCTACTAATAATTATAATGCTATATAACGAGAATTATTATGGGTTTTTCCCCTTTGAAAACGTTTAACTTCTAACAGAACTGAACATACTTCTTGGTTGAGAAACGAAACATTTTCAAAAGAAAAAAAAACAAGAAATGTTCAAATTGTCTTTTGGAAAAAACAGCTTGGGGACAACTGTGACCTGGATGATTGACAATTTCCAGATATAGACATAGATTTAAATATATAGGTCCAGATGTAGATATAGCTATCTAGATACAGGTGTGTATGTGTATACTATATACTATTTGTATATATAGTGCACATTGTATATACACGCTATATGATAGACAAATCTTAATAATACTAATGGCATATTGACCCCTTGGATAATGCCATCACTCTGCAAACCTACTAATTTCCCACAACAGTCAAACCATTTAGTAAGGCTGTATTACCATTATTCTTCTCATCCTTCCTATTACCCATCTCTTCCCACTTATGACTATAACCGTGTTGCTTGTATCTTTACAATTTATATTGCTTTATTTGTTCCCTAGCATGATTTGATTGCTTATTAGTAACCTATGACTATCACTAAGTGTTGCATCTTATGATTCTTGATTAATGTATTTTTTTAATGTACATTGAGAGCTTATGCACCAAAGACAAATTCCTTGTGCGTCCAATCCCACTTGGCCAATAAAGTATTCCATTCCATTCCATTCATCTATTCTGTTCTGTTTTATTCTGTTTTAATAGGATTTGGATATTGTGTGTGTGTGTGTGTGTGTGTGAGTGAGTCAATACCGACCATTTTGGAGAATCCTAACCGACAAGCAAAGCTGCCCATTTATCTAAGTTCTCCACTAGCTTCAGAGCAGTTTACTCTCCAGGAAGTGCCAATAGAAATGCGTTTTCGAATGGAGGCAAACAAGAACGATCCAACTCGGATCCAATCTGGGTCGGTCGCCGGGAACCAGCGGTTTTGTCTTCCGAGCTTTCGGGCTTGAGTTGGAGGAGGCCCATCCTCAAGGGCACTTCTCTCTGGAACCAACTTCTCTCTCAAGGTCCATCTTCTCGGTCTAGAATAGACCTCCCACGCGAGCCCGAAAGCTCGGAAGTCTCAACCTCTGTGTTCCCCGTTGACCGATCCAGACTTGGATCCTGCAGCATTATCCTGAGACACGTGTATTCGCCTTCATTCCGATCCTGAGAGATTCCCTTGAACCAAGAGGGTCGTGTGAAAGACCACAAACAAACAAACAAAAATTTAAAAAAAAAAACCCTCCGGCCTCAATTAAACCCGCGTCGCAGGTATAAACTGGCCTTCGGGGCGATACACACACACAATATAAACCGCCCAGCCAGACTGCATTGCGAAAATTGACCCCACTCAAGGCCAACCCGGCGTTTAACCTGCCACTAATCCTTCAGACATGCAAACGAGGAGTTTTGCAAAAAAAAATAAAAAAAGAAGGCGTGGAAAGGGCAGAATCGCCAGCCTCGGCTCGTCGGATCCTTCGCTTTTAATTGGGATCCATTAACAAGCGGCGGTGGCTGGCGGCCTTGAACTGGACTTAAAATGTTCAAAATAACAAAAGGCGTTCTTTGTTTCCCGGGGTAGTTTGCCACAGCAGCCGAGATGACTCCGATTGGGCTGGCCAATAAATTATAAAATAAATAGAACGATAAATGGCCAAAGGATTCCTCGCCCACCCACTCCCCGCCTAAAGCGTGGATTAACTACACAATAAAAAGAATGTCCATCATTAAATGAAATGCGTCCAGGGCGGTTTCTTTGGGCGCCAGGGCAAGAATCTTTGCTTTTCCAAGCCAATCATGCCTTCGCATCCTTCCCTTCCCCCCTTTTTAACAAATTAAATATTGAATATTACAATGATTAAGTAAATTTAATAATCGAGTGCATTTTGGTTGTATTTTCGTTCCTGTCTGTCCGAAAAATAAAAGTGCCCCAAACAGATGCTTAAATCCACTCAAGAGGCATGGGGTTATTTTTTTTTGTAGTGCTTCTAAAATCGCCCCTCCCCCATCAAGGTTATCTGTTCGAGCCTTAGTTTCCCAAGTAGAGATGCAAATAGTTGAGTTTCTGGGCTCCGGCGGCTGAACTGTCGGGTTAATGGTTGGGGAGGGGGCGGTTCAGTTCCCTTCCCCTCGGTGCATCTCAATCAATGTCAGTGTTTTCCCCTCATCTTTGGGGGGTGGCTGGGTAGGGTAAGGAGGAAGGGTTGAAATCACTCACAATAGAGTTGGAAGAGGGACCCTGGAGGTCTTCTAGTCTAACCCCCTTGTAACCTCCGCAAATAAGCCTACGAGAAATCCCAGCTACCCATCCTCATTTTAGAACTAGGACTGTATGTAGTGCAAAAGTGGGTCTCGTGGCACGGGCTCCTTAAAAAGCATTTCTTGCATGGGATCTCTTGAGCTCATCCAAAGCATCTTCTGAAAAACCTTGGCCCGGTCTTCGTTTCAAGGGCCCCCAGCCGTCTCATCATTCCTCCGTCGAGAAGTAAATGGGCTCGAGAAAAAAGCTCTCGGTTTCGAGAACGCCCAGGTCGAAATCCTCCCCCATCCCAAGGCAGGCGAATTAAAAATACAGAAAAGCAAAGCAGTTTTTTTTTTTCCTCTTCTCGGAAACGAAACTCTGAAAAAAGGGAGACTCTCGGAAGAAATTTAAGGAAAGCCAAATATTGCTCGAGAATTGGCTACCGCGCTATTTCCATTTTCTCCCAGCTGCTAAAAGTACCCAAATCCTCCCTCCGCCTGCTTCTGAAACCGAAGAATGACCGCCGAAGACTTTTATTTTAAGGAAGGCACAGGCGGGTAAATATTACCCAAAGAAGCACAATGTAGTGGGAGAAACCGCTTCCCATTCGCGAAAGTCGATTAATAATGATTATTTTGGTCTATTACTAGTAATTCAGCAAAAGTCGCATTTTCTTAGTGCTGTAATCTTCATTCCCAGGTTTGAAAACTTTGAAAGCGCTTTCCCTTATATTGTTACAAACCGGGAGAGAATAAGCTAGGAGGATCGTTGCGTATCAACGGATTCCCAGAGTTTCTGTTCGCCCTCTGAAAAGAGAGAGCTGTATCGAAAATAATAATAATAATAACAAAAACCCGCAAAAAATTACTTTTCCTTCTTGGAAAACGGAAACGCCTGGCATCTCCAGCACAACTTTTGGAGAAATATCGACACCCATTCCTAAATTTTCTCTTTGCATCCTAACCACATTTTCTGAGAATTCGGTAGGATTTCACTTCCCTGCAAGGATGCTTGTAAGGGGAGCCTTGATAAGGCACTGCCATAATTCATAATTAAGTAGGGAGCTCTATAAACCCCTCCCCCCGAAAATTATTTCTGCTGTAGCAAGTGAGGAGAAGATTTTTTTTAAAAAAATATTGCCTTGAAGTTGTCCCTTAACCTGCAAAACCAAAAGCGATAGTTCCCAGTTCCAAATAAGAAGGAATGGGATTAAAACGGAAAACTGAAAACCGAGTTTGCTTTTCTGAAATCTAAATTAGAGGGATCAGCAGCTGTCTTTGGAGTTTTAAACATGGTGGGATGTCAAACTATTAGGAGTTGCACACAATCCTTTTGAAAGTCTATGAAGATTCTCAGTCATCCAGGTCATGGTTGTCCCAAAGATGCTTTTTGGAGTCGTTTTGACATAACTTTTTGGTTATCATTCTAGTGTGATATAATATAATGTAGATTTTATATACATTTATATACACACAGATATACATGTATTCTTCCTTAAATTACATCCTCCAACATCCTTAGTGTTATTTTAATCTCATAGTCTCGGATATCCTCTCAACAACTCTTTTCCATCTTTTCTGTCCCCACCAATGGTAAAATCTATTCCAAATTATGTAATATTCTGATTCATCCTTATTTTTCATCTCTAGGGTTAGCCTATTCATTTCAGTGCATATCAGAATTTTCTTTATTACTTCATCTTCACTAGGGATTCCTTTCTCCTTCCACTTCTGGGCAAATACCATTCTTGCAGCAGTGATGACATGTATTATCAAGTATAACTCTTCCTTGTTATGTTTTTTTGGTATAATCTGCAATAAAAAGCATTCTGGTCTATGGTCTATTTTAAATCCCATCATTTCTTCCAGCAACTTCCCAATCCTGTGCCAAAACTCTTATGCTTTTTTTTTATAGCTCCACCATGCATGATAGTATGTGCCCTGTCCCAACATTTCCAACATTTTTGGGATTGATTTTTACATAATCAAAGATGCTTTTCCTTCAAGAGGCAACTGGACATCCAGTTGCCTCTTGAAGAAAAAGCCCCTTTGGGACAATCCTTTTGAAAAGGAGCTGTTTTGAGGCATCTGAGTTAAGTTTAGGACCAGGAGCAAAGTTTGAAGCACAGGTGAAGTTGGGTCCAGAAGGATTTTCCAAAGGGCAAATGAAAAATTAAATTCAAGCTTTTATTGAGGATGATCAATACTCCTAGTAAATAGTTGCTGGCTGCCCATATTGTTCTCCTGACTTGGATTGTTTATTTTGCCTCTAAGCTTTTCTCTCTCATCTCTAATGGGCTTGTCTTCATTTCAAAAGGATTTTCCCAGATGGAACTTGAGAGATGCTTTGGCATGCCAGCCCCTCAAGGAATTCAGTTCTTTTAAAACTAGTAGAGACTACTTAAGTCTTCTCTCCCCTCCTCCCTTCTTTGTTGAATGTAGTCTTCTAAGACAAGGTGGGAAAAGGCAGTTTGTGAGAAGGTGGGGTAGGATGGGGGGGGGGCAAAATATGAGTGGCTTGCCAATCAATCCTATTAGCTGTTTGAAATGCATTTTTCCCTTGAATAATCTTTTATGGTAGTAAATGTCGACATTCCATTGCAACTTGCCTCCTGGTTGCTCCATCACTGGAGGTTTTTAAGAAGAGATTGGACTGCCATCTGTCAGAAATGGTGCGGGATCTCTGCTTGGGCAGGGGGGGTTGGACTAGAAGACCTCCAAGGTCCCTTCCAATCCTATTATTTTGTAATATCTACTCTGGGGTGGCAGATTTGGCTGATGGAGTTCTCTATGCATAGTCTTGCCATGTAACAGCCAATTCCTGACATTCTCTTTTGTCCATGCTAATGTTTGGGGGTTGCATAAAATATTTGGAGGGCCCTGATGTATATGTAGGGCTGTGTCATGTATATGAGTCCATTGAAAGCATTTTTTGGATTTTTTTTGCGGGGTGTGTGTGTGTTCCTTTCCTGTTCTATGTGAAGGGTAATTTAATTTGCAAATGGTTGCTGAATTGACAAGGCATTTAAAATCAATCATTGCGTTTAGCTTTTATGCTACAATTTCATGTGTTTTTTGCTTTCCCAGTAATGAGAATCCATACTATACTCACAATCAAAAATACCTTACAGAGGTTGATTGTCCTTTTAGCAGATTCAAGAAAAAGCTGTTTTGAATTGGGATTGGCAAGTGATTTATTCATTTCAGCAGAGGATTTATTCATTTCGGTTCAAAAAATTGTCACTCATCCTTTCCCAGCAGAACTGAAAATCCTAATCTATAGAGTTGTATAGCATACATATCTTTCTATTGTTTTCAGCTGAGTCATCTTGCCCAGCAGTGGCTCTATTAGTGGGGGTTTTAAAAAAGAGATTGGATAACCATTTGTTTGAAATGGGTATGGGGTCTCCTGCTTGAGCAGGGATTTGGGCTACAAGACCTCCAAGGTCCCTTCCAATTGTGTTATTTTGTGATTTCTACTCTGGGATGACAGATTTGGTTGATGACATTTCAGATCTCTATAGACAAAGTCTTGCCATGTAACAGCTAATTCTTGACATTCTGTTTCATCCATGCTAATACAGATATGGATGATATTTTAATTTTGAGGGTTGCACAAAATATTTGGAGGGCCATGATGTATATGCAGGTCTGCATCAAATGTATATGAGTCCATTGAATACTTTTTAAAGGGTGTTATGCTTGAGCCAGGGGTTGGGCTAGAAGACCTCCAAGGTCCCTTTCAACTGTTTTATTCAATATTTGGCCCAGGACTGAATTGTTTCATCTTATTCTCTCAAAGATGAACCTTCCATTTTGGGATGAAAGCACTTTGGCCCTTAAAGGGAGATGTGTGCCAGGAAATCCAAACTTTCCCTGTCTTTTTGAGAAGAAAAGAATTGGGGACATATCTATAATAAAACCCTTCTCAAATAGAAGAAGTTTTCATTTTTGGCTTGTTGTAGCACGCGGGAAAATTCAGCCATGTAATTTCCTATCTGAAAAACAGTGCAGTAATAAAGATAAGGTATTTGGGTGAGAACAAAACTCAACTCAAGTATGAAAGCATGGCTGGATTAATAGATATTTCTTTTCCTAAGAAATACTGGAAGAAAGGTTATTTTAGAGACCGGTTGCCAAATTTAGAAAGAGTCTGGGAAAAAGTGTGCCATATGTTAGTTGGAAAAGGTGTTACCTGAGTCCTTCTGATTTTTGAAGTCACAATGTGTATTGAACATGCTGCAGCTGGGTGATGTATTTAGGATAGGAAAAAGGACTTTTTCTGCCATGCAGTTTTGTGGCTAAGCTAAAATTCCCAGCATTTTCATCTTCAAACATGCTGACTTTGCCTGCTGGGAGATCTTTGAGAGACAAGAATCAAAGAGAAGGATCTTGGGGCACAATTCATAGGATTGAAAAGTTTTGGAAAAAAAGTCTATTACCTGGATTTGACCCTGGTTAAGTGAGATAAGTCTGGAGAATAGAGTAGAGTGCAACACCAGGACAGGAGAACAGAACAGAACACTTTATTAGCCAAGTGTAATTGGACACACAATGAATTTGTCTCTGTGCAGAAGCTCTCAATGTACATACATTACAAAGTAATATGAGCATAAGGTACCAATAGGAGATGGTAATAGAACAGATGAGAAGAATAGTAACACAGCCATACTCCATAAATAAATATCCTTAGTCATAAGACACCCAATCATCATTTCTACTCACTGATTTCAAAATGGGGTTAATGGAATTTGGAGGAAACTTTTCCTAGGAGTAACCTTGAACATTTTATATGGGACGAATACTGACAGTTCCATTCCTAAGACTACAATGGAAATGCAAGATTCGTTAGATCACTGTCATTTCCAGGTGGAAAGGACACAAGCAGTGAACGGCATTCACTGCTACTCCAAATTAAAGTGATGATAATGATGTTGATAAGAAGAACCAGGGGTGATATGATAGTGGTGTTCTGATATCTCAGGGGCTGCCACAAAGAAGAGGGAGTCAAGCTATTCTCCAAAACACCTGAAGGCAGAAAAAGAAACAAGGGATGGAAACCAGTCAAGGAGAGGAGCACTCTAATACTAAAAAGAAATTTCCTGACAATTACAGTGATTAATCAGTGGAACAACTTGCCTCCAGAAGTTGTGAATTCTCCAACACTGGAAGTGTTTAAGAAGAGATTGGACAACCATTTGTCGGAAATGGTGTATAGGGTTCCCTGCCTAAGCAGGGGGTTGGACTAGAAGACCTCCAAGGTCCCTTCCAACTGTGTTATTCTAATTCTATTGTTATCCAACCTTTGGTGATTCAATGGCCTAGGTCTCTCCACATCCTCTGATCTTGCAGTACTTCTTTGAGTTGTTCTATGCTCCTGTTGGAGTCAGCTTTGATAGTGTCTAGCCACTGGGTTCTTTGGTGTCCTGGCTTCCTTTTACTGCTTATCCTCCCAAGCATCATTGCTTTCTCTGGCAAATTTTCCCCACATGCCATGGCCAAAAGAAGCAGTTTTGCGATGTTGCTTTCTGTGTGGTACTTCCTTGTGGGTCACCTTTGCTGTCCAAGGAAGACTTCTCCAGCACCCACACTCAATGGAGTTGATTTTCTTCACACCTTGCTTTTTCCCTTTTTCTTTTTAAGGTCCCAATCAAATGAAACAAATGACAGAATAATAAGATGAAATGAATGAAACAATAATAAATGAAACAATTTGAAGTGTGGAGGGCATTAATCTGGCTTAAGACAATTGGGATCATACTGAAAAATGATGGACCGACCACCTCAACCCAGAAGGAAAATGTGTTTCAACTTTCACCCATCCATTCTTAAGAAAGTCTCTGGAATGTTTTATCCAAACAAGATAAGCTGCTCAGGTTATTTGCCGGAATGAGGTCTCGGGTGGTCAAGAGTTCATCCAAGTTCAGGGTTTTTTCTTTATCACCACAGGAATGTATTTACTTATTTGTTTGTTTGTTGTGTGTTTATCTCAGCTTTCATTCAGGAACTCTAGGCAGTTGTATAATGCACCCTGGGTTTCCCCATAACCCCTCTGTGCAAGATAGGATGGGCTGAGAGAGGATGAGTGGCCCAAAGTCCACCCCCTAGATACATGATGGGATTATGTTTGCAGGACCTGCTCTCCTTGGGTACACTTAATCATGGTTTATTCAACTCAACTTTCCTAAGATCTCATGACACAGTGAACCATAAACTAAGCACATTAACGAATTCTGGGAGTTGAAGTTCACAAGTCTTAAAGTTACCAAATTTGGGGACCCCTGGTCTAGTTTAATGAACAAACAGGGCTTGGGGGGACAACTTGATAGCAGTATTCCA
Organism: Laticauda laticaudata; assembly: GCA_004320025.1. NCBI lineage: Eukaryota > Metazoa > Chordata > Lepidosauria > Squamata > Elapidae > Laticauda > Laticauda laticaudata. Next base: position 78,355 of record BHFT01024533.1, read on the forward strand.
ATATTTGAGGGCCTGCCACAAAGGAGAGGGAGTCAAGCTATTCTCCAAAGCTCCTGAAGGCAGGACAAGAAGCAATGGGTGGAAACTCATCAAGGATAGAAGCAATCTGGAGTTAAGGAGAAACATCTAATAGAACAATTAACCAATGGAACAGCATGCCTTCAGAAGTTGTGGATGTTCCTTCACTGGAGGTTTTAAGAAGAGGTTGGATAAACATTTGTCTGAAGTGGTGCAGGGTTTCCTGCCTAAGCAGGGGGTTGGACTAGAAGACCTCCAAGGTCCCTTCCAACTGTGTTATTCTGAGAGATGAAAAGACGGTATACTGAGGGCATAATTCTGTCAGCGTTGAATCCTGCTCTTAGCTCAGAAAGCTGCTGGTGTTGCACATAGAATACTGAATAGAATAGAATAGGAATAGAATAGAATAGAATAGGAATAGGAATAGAATAGAATAGGAATAGAATCGAACAGGAATCAAATAGGAATTGAATGGGAATTGAATGGGAATCGAATAGGAATTGAATAGGAATCGGAGTAGAATAGAATAGAATAGGATAGAATAGAATAGAATAGAATAGAATAAGAGATTGAACTATCATTTGAGCAGAATGGTAAAGGGTTTCCTGCTTCAGCAAAGGTGGTTGGACTAGAAGATCTCCAAGATCCCTTTCCCACAGAACCATTAATCAGTGGAATGGCCGGCCTTTAAAAATTGTGGGTGCTTCATCACTGGAGGTTTTGAAAAAGAGCTCCTGCTTGAATAGGGGGTTGGACTAGATGACCTCCAAGGTCCCTTCCAACTCTGTTATTTTATGTTCTAAGAGACTGGACAGACATTTTAAAGTTGCATAAGCTTACAGAACAGAGGAGAATCAAATAGAGCAGAACAGAACAGCAGGAAGGGACCTTGGAGGTCATCTAGTCCAATCCCCTGCTCAAGCAGGAGACCCTTCAATTTCCCTAAGTCCAACCTCTTCTTGAAAGCTGTGAAGCCCCGACCAACTTCCGAAAGCAACTTCTCTTCGACGGGGTTGATTGCTCTTTTGGAACATTTCTCCTGACTTCTGGGCTGAACAACCAACCACTCGTGCGAAATGGCCTCGTCGGGTCTCCTGCTTGAGCAAGGAGGGGGTTGGGCTCGCTCGGAGGACCTCCAAGGCTCCTTCCAACTCGGTTATTCGGTACTGGAGAAAGCCTCCCGGCAGGGCGCGACGAAACAACCGGAGGCGCGTTTGCTCCGAGCCATTCCGCCCTTCCGCCCCGAGCGCTGGCAATGAACGCTCGGCAGTCGGGCCGGAGGAGGGAGGCCAGGCGAGATTTCGAGGAAGGTTTCGTTCCACAGGTGAAGTTTCTTTTCTTTTCTTTTCTTTTCTTTTTTCTTCTCTTTCTTTTCTTTTCTTTTCTTTTTTCTTTTCTTTTTTCTTCTCTTTCTTTTCTTTTCTTTCTTTTCTTTTCTTTTTTCTTCTTTTCTTTTCTTTTTTCTTCCAACGCCTGGGACGGGACAGACAGAGCGGCGCCCTCCCGACGCCCCCTGCTTAATCCAGGCCTCCCCCTCCTCCCCTTTGATTTGCAGCCCTGGATCCGGCCTTTCTGAGGGGAGGGGGCGGGCGATGAACTGCCGGGGTGTGTGTGTGTGTGTGTGTGTGTGTGTGTGTGTGAGAGAGAGAGAGATCGCGGGTTTCCCCGGGAAAAGATGGTTTGGAAGGAATTAGAACAGAGGCCTCCAAACTTGGCAACTTTAAGACTTGTGGACTTCAACTCCCAGAATTCCTCAGCCGGCTATGTGTTATGCCAGCTGAGGAATTCTGGGAGTTGAAGTCCACAAGTCTTAAAAGTGGCCAAGTTTGGCGACCTCTGAATTAGAACCACAGAGTTGGAAGGGACCTTGGAGGTCTTCTAGTCCAACCCTATGCTCAGGCAGGAAACCCTATAAAATTTCAGACAAAATGGTTGGCTAGTCTCTTGTTAGGAAGCCTAGATGCAGGTAGTCCTTCATTTAATGACCACAGAAGGGAGCCCCACCTTTCTGTTGCTGAGCAAGATGGCTGTTAAGCGAGCTTTGCCCCCCCCCCGTCCCCCTTCATTCGAGCTACTTTCTTGCCAGGGTTGTTAAGCGGATCGCCACAGGTGTTCGCAATATGGTCGTTAAGAGAATCTGGCTTCCTGGTTGACTTTGCTGGCTGGAAGGTCGTAAATGACCTGGGATACCACAAGGGTCATGAATACAGAGCAGTTGCCAAGTGCCCCCATTTGCAAGGTCATAAAATAGGGCAAAACTCACTTAACAACTGGAAAGGTTGTTAAACAACTCCTAAGTTGAGGAGTCCCTGTGTAACTGTTCAAATATGCACAACAATTAATAATAATAATAATAATAATAATAAAAAAAA
>BHFT01024536.1:0-48866 GCA_004320025.1 Laticauda laticaudata
CACGTAACGGATGACGACGGATGCAGAATGGATGTTCACCATATGCGTAGCGGATGCAGAACGTATGCGTTGGATACATTTTCCGCGCAAAAAGTTTTGAGCAGCTCAAAACTTTTTGAGCGGATGGAACCTCAGTCGACGGATGCTGGATGGATAGAGAGGAAGAAAAACAGACGCAGTGAGTAACAGAACGGATGCATCGCGTTAACCACGGATCAACGGATGGCAAGTGTTTCTCTCCATTTTACATCCTCTTTCCATCCGTTGGTGCAGTGTGACATGGGCTTTAACAACTGGTTCTAGCAAATAGGTGCAAACCTGTAGAATCCCACCCCTATACATTTCCTTTATCATTCTATAATGAGTCATAGTGGTGCAGTGGGTAGAATGCAGTACTGCAGGCTGCTTCTACTGACTGATGGCTACGGTTTGGCAGTTTGTTTCTCACTGGCTGAAAGTTGACTCAGCCTTCCATCCTTCTGAGATCAGTAAAATGAGGACCTAGATTTTGGGGGCAATATCTGACTCTAAACTACTTAGAGATGGTTGTAAAGTACTGTGAAGCAATATATAAGTCTAAGTGCTATCACTGTTATGTTACAATAATATTAATGCTTGAAAAAGGTCCACAAGATCTTTATGAGCCTTGTAACATGAACTGGAATACTAGCTGAGAGACATGCATCTAACAATACTTGACAATTGACAAGCATCTGGCAATACCTGCTTGGTGATTGATAATAAGGATATATATAGAGATATATCCTTAATCAGCTGTTTGAAAAGGCCTTTGGTGAGGTCCAGATTGAATTTAATAATGTTCTAAAACATATAAGTTCCCATGATTTTATTAGATTATAATTTGGTATTACCATCCAGTAGTTATTACAAATGGATTTGTCTCTCAGTCTATCAAGCTTTGTATTTCAAGGCACCTAACAGGAGCTGAGCTTTCGTTTTGACATTCTTAGGATATTAAAGGCATGATGGCACTCAAGACTGAATATAAATTGTTTAAGTTTAAGTCATAGAATTATATGCTTTATGTTCTGGATATACTATTAATTGGAACATCTAATTTGTTGCCTTTTAGATCATTATATCTATATGTTACTGGAAGATTTTTTTTATAATTTATACAGATGCTATAAAACATCTGAGTTTAAATTTTTCTTGAAATATTGATATATGTGTCATGCCCCTGTCGGAGTCTGAATCCATGGAGGAAGATGAACTGACAAGGAGCAGGAGTGTGGCTCCATTGGCTGTGGAGGAAACTGGGGAAGGGCAAAGTCTGGCTGGGCAGAGAAGGGAATAGGTAGAACAAGGGACAGGGAATTCAGAGGAAGACCCAGGCCCAACCCTTCTTCATACTAGGGCACATAGGGAGGAACTAAGAAGAGAGCAATGTGCATTGCATGGCTTATGGGGGAGGAAAGGGCCCTGATTCCCTTCATTAGCCACACCTGGGAAAAGAGTTTAAAAGAGATGCAAGCTGAGAACAAACATGAGTTTATCTTGTGTTGACTGTGGTTATCTGCATTCCTGGAATCCTCCCAACCGGGTTGATTTACTACTGTTCCTTCACATCTGGAATTTTTTCTCTTGCCCTGCAAGATTAATTACATCATCTTGCCTTGATTGGACTTATAATTATAGTTTTTGTTGACAACATTTTGGACTTGAATCTCTGTAGTCAAAGGCTGTTCCTGGGAGAGCTTTTCTCCAGGCCAGAAGGTAACCAGGACATTGGGGGCAAAGTTGGAGCTAATAAGGGACTCCTACTTATTATTTGACTGTATTGCCTTTGTGCCATGCCCTGGGTCATCACAATATGTATTAACATGTCCAAATGGACGGATGCAATTTCAGTAAATATAACTCAGTGAGCGAACTCCCATTAAGTTTTGGGGTAATATTGGATTTACAAAATGAACATTACATTGAAATGAATGTTTATTTTAAGAGGGATTGCAATATTAACTCCTTTTAGATGTTTTATGCAGATGGTGTAGGCAAATCAATGGGGAAAAAAAAAATCTGGCCTGCTAATACCCCTGGAATATTTTTGTTTACATTAATGGCTACATTAGAATGATGGCTATTTCAACCAACCAGAATTTCAACGATATAATTGGGTTTTTATTTTTAGACTGATTTTTGGCCAGCAGAATGCTACAGGAGGCCATAGAGGGAAAAAACAAGTGCAGGGGGACCACATGTGGACGTCCTGTGCCCCATTTTGGCCGGCAGAGTATGCAGGAGGCATCCACCCTACCCACCCCCTGCTGCCCCCTCGCCCCCTCCACTGCCAGCCCGCAGAGAAGAACTACAATGCTGATCCAGCCCTCGAAGAAATCCAGTTTGACACCCCTGCTTTAGACTAACCAAACCCAAATCCTGCAACCGTTCTTCATGTTTTAGTGTCCAGGCCTTTAATCATCTTAGTTGCTCTTCTTTGCACTTTTTCCAAAGTCTCAACATCCTTTTTGTAATGTGGTGATCAAAACTGGGTGTAGTATTCTAGGTGTGGTCTTACTAAGGCTTTATAAAGTGGTACTAATATTTCACATGATTTTGATTCTATGCCTCTGTTTATTCAACCATTTATTCAACCATAAATACAACCATGTATTTATTCTAATACAAGGATTGTATTAGATTTTTGGGCTGCTACTGTACACTGCTGACTCACATATAAGTGATTGTCCACTAGGACTCCAAGGTCCCTCTCACAGTTACTGTTTTTGAGCCAGGTTTCACCTGATCTGTACATGTACCTTTGGTTTTTCCTGCCCAGGAATAAAACCTTGCTTTTCTCCACATTAAATATCATTTTGTTGAATGAGGCCCATTGTTCAAGTCTGTCAAGACCTTTTTGGATCCTGAGCTTGTCTTGGGTGTTGGATATTCCTGCCGGCTTAATGTCATCTGCAAATTTAATGAGTTCCCCTTCTATTGACTCATCTAAGTCACTTATGAAGATATTGAAGAGTGCTGGGCCTAAGACAAGACTTGTGTTACCTCACTGCTTACTGCTCTCCATGTAGACTAATAAAGACTACTCTTTGTGTATGGTTTGTCAGCCAGTTACAAATCCATCTGGTGATGATACTGTCCATCAATGCGATGTTGAACAATATTTCTAAAATGCTGACATCTGATGAAGAACTTTAGTTCCATTAAATCTGGGATATGGCAAAGATGGTAATTCCAAATACTTGGAAATAAATGTAACCACTTTGATTTTAAGGAATTAATACGAGTTTGTAATATATATTTGCAATCTTATAAAAACTTTTGCATTCCAAAAATATAAAGGTGAAACAATAGGTTGATATGTGGCCTAGATGAAAAGCTTGATTACTGAATCAAATATAATTAATTATAGTGCATATATGGATTTTTTTTCTGTCAATTCAGTTTTTTCCTCTTTTGCCATGTTTATTTTATTTTAATCACTATATTACATTTATGGGATTTCTTTCTATCTGTTTTCTTTACAGGAATTTTTTAATTTCACCATTTGAAAAATAATTGGGAAGGCATGATCAATGACAAGTGAACGTCACCCTTGATTAGTGCTACAACGTAATGGCCTTGCTGGCACAATGTCCAATTCTGTTTCATGCACCTGGAGCACTGGAGCACCTGGAGATGGTTTGTACATGGCAAAATAGTCAGAATGGAGTGGCAAAATGACACTACCGCTTCCTACCACAAGAACTGAATACCTATAATACACTCAGTGATGACAGAACCAGAAACAAACAACTGGGAAAACTTAGCACTCTTTCTTGGTTTAAATCATCCTTTTGTGTAACACAGGTTGACCACGCACTGGTGCTCTTTCGCAAGCGATCTGGTGCTATTTCAGAAGAATACAAAATCTTATGTTTTTAATGCTTTTGTATAAGACAAGCATTTTGAAAACTGCCAGTCAAGTATTAGATGTGCTCACAATAGCCCAATATGGTCAGAAGATCTGTGCAGTTCCTTGTTCAGGCTGTATCAGCAACAACATAGGTGAAGTGTGTTAAGATTACATATGGGGCCAAAATTGTGTTGGTAAAAGAAGGGAAACATTGCTTGAAAAATGGATCCGTTAAAAACGACTTTCAATTGTTTCAGTTGCTGGCTGAGAGAGGATAAAAGTTTTGTCATGAAGACATCATGGAGCAAAAAAGTAATTATATAGGCATATTTATGCCAGGATATGTGAGGATGAGTTCCATGTATTGTGAATGCATCATGCAGTTTTGTCTACATCAATGTATAATGTATTGTCTGAAATAAAATAATCAAATTGTATTTCACTATTTCAGATGTTAGGAAATGCAAAAGATTAAGTCTGAGATGTAACCTAAGTAAATCAAACTTGGACAAAAATAATCTGTTGGATGATATTTCTCTTCCAAATTGCTCCCTTGTTCGAAGTGTATTTCATCAATAAAAAGAACTGGAGAATATGCTGTTAGTGCCTTTGCTTTGCTGGGTCACAACATGGACAGCCCTGAAAGAAAGCCTCAGTTGTTCTAAAATGAATTTGCATTACATATGAGCAATAGGAAGAGACTCGGCAAAGTTTTTCCTAAATGAGCACTTGCAGCCTTCATTGGTATGGGACTGATTAGGGCATTTTATATTCCATCTTTGTTTGGAAAAAAGCATACTTGGATAGCTCACCATTTTATGGCAGCCTTGCTTTGCATTTTTTCAGTCTGCTAATTAGACCATTTTAACTAATTTGTTTGCATTTTGCATGAGCAAGTTGGGCTTTTGGATTGACTAACATAATTGCAGCCAGTTTCTGCCAAACACAAATTACTCTTTCTAGTGTGAGCTAGAGAGAAAAGTAAATATTTAATGGACATCAATACCCTTGTAGCATTTTTAAAGTGCAGGTTTTTTTCTTCCCTATGGAAAGTTTAAATAATTTCTGTGGTGTTTGATTGCACTTTAATGTTCAGAAATAATTTTTTAATCTTTTTTAAAATAATAATGAATTGGACATTTTAGCAATTCCATGGGGGTTTTGCTTTTGTATTATTTACAATTTAAAAATACTGAGATGCTTTAAGATTGGGTTATTCCACATTTAATGTTAATGGGTACAACTTTTTAAACTGAATGCTATTTCTCTGAAATTTGTTTCCATAGATTTCTTTGCAACATTTATAGAATTATGCAGGACTGAGATGTTTGTCTAAAACACATAAGCAAAGAACTTTCTACATGTAAATTTGGACAGTAATGTTTAAAACATTACAATAAATTATCATTTATAATTATATAAATAAATAAAATAATTATATAATCTTTGAGACCAATCCAATCTCTTATTCCTGCCAATGTCATTTGTGTGAAGAATTTCCCATACATTATTCCTGTCCGTTTAAACTCAGTAAATGCAAATTCACTGATATTGTTTGGTATTTTGTTATAGTCAAAGTTTGAATGAAGGAGGCACACTTATTAACTCAGCATTTTGAAACAATCTATAGTCTAAAAATAATTGAGTTACAACAATAGTAATAGTAATAGAGATATTTGGATAATTCTTAGGCTTTTGCATAAAGATTGGATTGACCCTAAACCACCAGTATTTATTGAGAATTTCCAAAAGAAAATATGTTGTTGCTGATGATGTTGTTGCTTTCATTAATTTCACCTCACACCAATATAAAATATTTTTGTCTACGATCTTATTAAAAGTTGCAATTACAGTTATTTGAGGAGAACCTGACAGCCTCAGCCAAACCTTTGAAAGTAGCCTGAATATGTTTACAGAAATCCATTCTAATAATTGAATAATCATCTGAGATGTTGCATTACAAATATACTGACAAGCTTAGTAGAAGGGCAAATTGGAAAAACTGGAATTAAAATGACTGCTTCCTTTCACTCCTCAGAGGAGAGATTGATTAGACATATAATAGAGTACTGTGCTTTGGGAGAGAGTCAACAGCAATTCTTGTTGCAAAAAAACATGATTTGCAAATTGCATCTGGAATGGATTTTAATATAGTACAAAACTTTCACACCAAATGACTTTCTAAATATTGTTACTGCCACTTGAGTGGGAAGAATTCTTAGTGAATAATACTATTCAGGTTCATCCTATGTGTTTATTCAGAAATAAACTGGCTACCCTCAACCAAGAATTGTATATGGGCATGTTAACCCAGCTTCTGGATATTTATGCATAAATTATTTTTGTATGTCTTGGAATCTGATTTTTCCCATAAATATTTCCTTCCTGTCTCCACCCTTTTATCTGAGACATCAGTCCCAAGTTTTCTGGCTTCATTACAGCTTTATCTAGTGAGGCTGAAATGATAAAATATCAACATCAAGACATTGCACTATGCACTAATCCTATACAAATCACCAGCACCTTTGAAGTTTTCAGCATCTGCCATGCTAGGATTTATTTATTCCTCACACAAGGTAAGACTTCTGATGTCATTAATTCATTCAAAAAAATACTGTGAAATGAACACAGTGCACAGTGTCATCAGTACCACATGCTGTTAGGGATGTGAAGTCAGACCCAGCATGCCTCCCACAAGCAAAGTGACCCCACAGCTTCTATAACTAACTGAACACTTGCACTTTATCAGAAGCATCCTTCTCCTACCTGATCAGAAGAATATGGTTAAGGCCTGGTCCCACTGCACTTACGGATGCAAAGAGGATGTAAAACGTTAAAAAAAGCTTTGCATCCGTTGGAAAACGCTATGCATCCGCTGTGTACTCATTGCATACGTGTTTCATACGCTCTATCCGTCAAGCATCCGTCCACTGCGATTTCATCTTGTGCAAGAAGTTTTGAGCTGCACAAAACTTTGTGAACGGGATGAACTTTCTGCCCGTGTACGATGTAAATCCACGACCAAGAGCAACAAATGTTCTATGTCCGTTATCATCCGTTAAACGTCCGCTGTATCCTCTGCTGCATCCTCTGGGCATCCTTGCAACTCACATCTGCTGCAGCTGAAAACGGAAAGAGGGAGGAAGAGAAAGGTACATGGAACATCTATACATCGTTAGTGCACGGAAATAGAAAGGATACGCAGGTGAACGGTTTGTATCCAATATACATCCGCGCGGCATCCATTTTCTTTCCTTTAGGTGTACATGATGCATCCGCTCATCCGCTATGCATCCGCTTCACAATTATCCCCCGGAACCCTTTTGCAGGTATCATCCCCTTCCATCCGCTTTCATCCGCTAGGCTTCCGATGAACAATCTGTTTAAACATCCCCACAACATACTACCCATGTCCGTTCTTTTCCATTCTTTTCTGTTCTGTTTATTGCAAATTTTCACCACTTTTTGGAGCGGATGACAATGGATGGAAACCACCCCCCGAAATTTTGCTCGTTCGCTGTGTCCTTTAAGCATACGTTTTGCATCCATCAGCCAGTGGGACCGGGCCTTTACAAACAGAAGTCCCACCTCTAGTTTCTGACCCTTAATTACTCATGATGAGTTCAGGAATCCATTTCTGGCATTTTTATGCCCAGAATTTAACAGCTCTGAATAAATGGAGATGTGGTTTTATGTTGGTTTAATCCTTACATTCTGCTCTAGAATTACTTTCACAAAAATGGTTGTTAATTCAAATTATTTAAATAAATAAATTTCAGCAAATGTTTCAACTTCTGCTCTGTCGTCTGCAGAATTCTGTAACATCTTATGTTGCAATCCATGGAGATTCTTGCTTACAGCTGGTTGGCAGCTCCAGGAAAGAATTATGGACTTGTGGACAGCCCAAAAAAAGGGCAAGCAAAACAGACAGAGCTAAAGTGCTTTCATTTTGAGAAAAATAAAATCTTTTGGGTTGCTTTACACTTGTTGTTTTTTTGTTTTGGTTGGGGTGGAGGATGACTGCTTTGAACATATTTTTAGAACTTGAACATACTTAAAGTATATATACAGATTTTAAGTAAAAAAAATTACTTACTGTATTTTTCAGACTATAAATGCACTTCCCCCAAAAAAGTGGACGGAAAATCTCAGTGCATCTAATAGAGTGAATGTTTCTGAACCCCCTCCCACCAGTCCCCACCCCTTCGGTCTCCCAGCAATTTGCCTCCTTGCAGCAAACAGCAAACAGCCTCATCAGCTTCATCATCGCCTGATTTAAACAAGAGCAGCTGATTGGCAGTTGGATCTGCTCCATTTCAAAATCAGGAAAGAAATACTTAGACTCGTTAATTTAGAGAAAAAATATCTTTTACTGAAAATGAAGTGGTAGCAACCAAAGAATCTGAATCTGAGAAAATTAGGCGCACAATTCACATATACAAAGTGATGAAGTGTTCCCACCCCCAATAGTTCAGATGAAACTTCCAATTAGAAGGTTGTGAATATGATCATGTCGGCATCTTTCAGGTGGTGATGAGGCCTCTGTCCGTTGACCTTGGCATATTTTGAGAACGGGTTGCAGTTTTGCAGAGAAAAGAAAGCTAAACGAGAAATAGAAAACCTAATCTATTGTATGCTCCCCCCCTCATTTACACAACAGAAGAATGTAACACCTCCAACTCACTTCCCAGACTTATCCCACCTCCCTTCCCCACCTGTTGCTTATGCCAGCTGAAAGATGCAAAGCGATAGTAAAGATCTTGAAGGCTGACATTCGGCCCTCCTAGAAAAGGAAACCATCCAGTCCTAAAGAGAAGAGAAGAGAGAAAGATAAAAACTATAAATTATTAATCATTAAACAATCTCACAAAGAATACAATCCTAAGGTTTCAGGATACTTGGAGCGAGAAATGCCTTGCACCAACTTAGGGCTTTAACGTCAGTTTCATTTACCCATCGGCTTGTGAAGAAGGAAATGTTTCCAGGCTACAAGATACTGGAGTCGACCCCTCCATTTGCGAGAGTCCAGAATTCTGCTTTTACTCAAAATGTTGTTCGCCTTCAATCAGTATTGGTATAGGGGAGGGTCAGCCTGGATGGGTCTTAGGTCAGAAGTACGTTCAGGTTTTAGCAAACTAACATGGAAAAGCGGATGAATTCGTCGAAGGGTTTTGGGTAAGTTCAGCTGGACTGTTACAGGGTTTATAATCCGTTCAATCGTAAAGGACCAACATACTTAGGTCCAAGCTTCTTAGACTTTTGAGCGGTCTGCAGGTATCTGGTGGGACAGGAAAACTTTGTCGCCCACTTTATATTTCTTTCTGTGGAGATCTTTTCTTGTCTGAAACTTCTTATGAGCTTGATGGGCCTCATCTAATGCTTTGCGGTGCCACTGGCCAGTTAAGTTGAGTTGAGTTATCCATTCATCCAATGAATGGATGTTAAGCTTTTCACGGGGGAGTTCAGGTATGGGGTGTGAAATCTTGTCCCGAAGCCACTTTAAATGGAGTAAATCCAGTACTACTGTGTATGGAGTTGTTATATGCCACTTCGGCAATGGTAGTAAGTCGGACCAGTTATCTTGTTGATAATTTATGAAACATCTTAAGATACTGTTCTTAACACTGCCGTTAGTCTCTCACAGGCCCCATTGGTTTGAGGGTGGTGGTGTGGAGCTTAAACCCTGGGCGGAGCCTATCAACTTCAGGAAACTCTTTCCAAAATTTGAGGTAAACTGACCCCTCTGTCAGAGATTATGCGTCCGGAACACCATGTAACCTATGACATGAGAAATAAACAGTTTAGCCAGCGTCTTAGCAGATAGAATCTTGGAACAGGTATGCAATGCACTTGTTAGGAAAAACAAATCGGTTACTACCCAAATGACCGTGTTTTCCACCCGTTCATGTAATCTACATAAAGTCCATAGAGATTTCCTTCCAGGGGGCGTTGGTCTAGCTACATTTTGTAACAATCCTACTGGGCTAATCAGGCAGGTCTCTTTGCCGAAGCACAAATTGGACAACTAGCTACATAAGCTCCAATGTCCTTCTTTAAAGTAGGCCACCAGAATTGCCACTTAACCAGATGTAAGGTCTTCACAAATCCAAAGTGGCCAGCTGCTTTGAATCATGAGCCTGTTTGTATATTTGGCCCCTCAGCACTTGTGGCAACATACAACTTGGCCTCCACCCAAGCCAAACCAACCTCTAACTGTATAGTCACTTGAATGAGCAGAACCATTCGTCCAGTTTTAAAGCTTCTTTTAATTGTTCGGTTAGGTCAATTCAATAAATCCACTTTCTTGTTTCTTCTTTTGGGCTCTGGTGATCACTGGGGCAGCTAGATGTTTGGTTGAGACAATTGGCTTACAACCTCCTGCTGCGCATACTATTTATTGGGGTAGTCTGAGAGAGCATCCGCCATGAAGTTCTTCCCTCCTGGAATGTACGCAATGAGAAATTGAATCGCTTGAAGTACTGGGCCCAAGCGAACTTGTTTAGGGGAGAGTTTCCGGGGTGTTTTAAGGCTTCCAAATTCTTATGATCAGTCCATACCTCACAATGGGTGTTTTGCTCCTTCCAGGAAATGTCTCCAGTCAGTAAGGCCCAGCGAACTGCAAAGGCTTCTTTCTCCCAGACGGCCCACCTTATCTCGTCTTTTCAGGGACAGCTTACAGGATGTATACGCACAAGGCTGTAATGTCCCTTTCTCATTGATTTGAAGTAACACGCTCCAATAGCCCACATCACTTGCATCGGCTTGAATCACGAAAGGAGTTATCCATATCCGGGTGCTTCAGCACTGGTTCTGAGCAAACAGTCGTTTTAGCTTTTCAAAAGCTGCTTGGCACTCCATGGACCACTCCAGCGGCTTGCCTGGCCTTGGCTTCACCTCCCCTTTTGTTTTTAAGAGATTTGTGATGGGCATTGCTATCTTAGCAAACGTCGGGATGAATTGCGGTAAAAAATTTGCAAAACCCAAGAAGCTTTGAAGTTGTTTTCTGGTGCGTGGTGGAGCCCATTCCAAAATGGCACGAACCTTCTCAGGATCCATTTCTATGCTGTCAGATGAAATGCGATATCCCAAATAGTCAATTTTGTCTTGGTGGAATTCACACTAAACGAGAAATAGAAACCTAACTCTATTGTATGCTCCCCCCTCCTCATTTACACAACAGTAAGAAGTGTAACACCTCCAGCTCACTTTCCCAGACTTATTCCCTACCTTCCCCTCCACCTCCCCTCCCCCCCCCATTGCTTATGGCAGCCAAAAGATGCAAAGCGATAGTAGAAGATCTTGAAGGCTGACACCACCAATTAGCTGTTTCAGGCTGCAAGGATCACTGTTGTCTATTGGTGCCATCGGCGCCCATTGCCACTCCCACCGCACACCTCATTTTTGGCCTCCGCGCATCGCATTTTCAGCTTCCACGCATTTTCAGCCACCGTATGTCCCATTTTTGGCCCATTCCACGCTGTGGGGATTGGCAGCTGGGGCAAGCCCCACCTCCTGGAATGGGCCAAAAATGGGATGTACAGAGGCCGAAAATGAGGTGCATGGAGGCAGCGATAGGTGGCAGCAGCAATGGGTAGTGACAGCTGAGAAGGGTGCTGGCGATCCCTGCAGCCTGCAACAGCTGATCAGTGGTATTCTGTGAGGCAGATCCAACCACCAATCAGCTGCTTGCGCTAAATCAGGCTGTGCTAAACTAGGCTGTTGGCTATTTGCTGCAAGGAGGCAAATTGCTGTGAGGCAGAGGCAGGGTTTTTTCTTGTTTTCCTCCCCAAAAGCTAGGTGCGTCTTATAGTCCGGAGCATATCTTATAGTCTGAAAAATATGTTAAATAAGACATTATTATCCAATAAAACTGATAGCATATTGAGCCATATTCAAACTGGAGTTTCTGTTTCTGTGCACCACTTATTAACTTACTTGTTTAACAGAAGAAATCCTATTCCCAGAAATTCACAGGTTCTCTATTTTTTAGCCAGTGTCCTAACTTTATATGGCTGAGACTACTTCTGGAAAGTTAATATTAACTATGGATAATTTAAGTAAACTAGCTTCAGAAGCATAGTTTGGAGTAGATTAGTTTAAGGTAATCATAGTTAATGCTTCTTATGTCAACTCATAAAATATTTCTTTGGTCTTTCTAGAGTTGCCAACAGAAAGGGAGGGGGGCAGTGGGCAGCTTGCATTCCATAAATGTTTTCAAAGATAGTTTCTAGGTGACCAAAGTTTCTGCCATGCAAAATTCTAACTGGACAGCATGATTAATGACTTTTGGCTATGGACGTGTCCCATTAGAGAATATGAATTATGATACACCCAGGGGGTGAGGGAAAACCAGGGTCAAGGGTGACAATGAATGATGTGTCTCAGAGTCGGGTACACCCAGGCAGTGCTGAAATATTTACTCCTAAGAAATCTTTTTTAAGTTTTGGAAGTTTGGTTCGAGAGTCATGATTTAAATGGGGGTAACTGCCAGAGACCTGGTAGCTTACAGATAGCTAATCCAGATGATAAAGCATGTCATGGACATATTCCCATTATAAAAAACCCATTTCAAACTGGTAGCCTTCAGAGGTACCCAAAACATCAGAATCAGAATGCTAAAGCTGTAATTCAGCACATCTGAAGACACCAGCTTAACTGTCCTAAACTATGTTTCTTAGGTAATATAAATAACTTTTTAAATTGCATAATCAAGCTACAGAGTTTGTTTGATAGTGAGAAATGACAGACGAAATTGTACATGGCATTTCCTTATTTAACACAGTCTTAGGAAGCAAAACCAGAGGGTCATACCGTGCTTCAGAATTCCATATTAGCATTTGTTTGTCACAATAGGAACTAGATGGGAGAGAAGGTGGAGTTTTTTAAGACCTCCCAGTGATCTAATTTGTCTCTGTGGAAACAAAATGATCATCTAGATAGAATTTTTGCTGGACACAATGCACTCTTCAGCAGGATTATTGTTGTATTCTTAATTCTTTTAAAATTGGCAAATTAGTGGCATTTGACTCATGCTTACACAAGAAACTGTGCCTGTCATAGGACATAATCAGAAGCTGTTTAGTTTTGTGAAATCCCTACACTTGTGGAATTGATTACAAATTTCTGAGTGGTCAGAAGGCTTTGCTCCACGCCTTTTATCCTCCCGATTTTTTTGACAGTGAAGCCCCTTTGGCCAAAGGTAATAATTAGCTATGAAAAAATACAGCCCAAAATATCTGAATGATACTAAATGGTATATTTTGGGGGACTGGATCCAGACTTTGTTAGAATAATAACTAAGAATGAACAACAAACTCATTGATTTCAATGGGTCTAATCTAAACATCGCAAAGTCTGGGTCAAATTGTATTTACCATTTATCTACAATATTTATGAAACAACAGCTATCTGCCACAATTTAAAATACCAATAAAAAGTCAATGAAAAATAGAAAAGGAAAAAGACAACCAATAAAGATAACACATTAAACAATACAAAAGCTATTTCCAGTAATGTCTAAATGATCAGTAACATTTAAGGCTATTTTTATCTTTTTCTGAAAGTAGGATAGAGAAATAACATCTTCCTTTCAGAGAGAAAATATTCTACAACTCAGAACAGAAAAATAATGCTGCTTCCAATTATCAAAACCTCCTCTTCCCCTCAAGAAAGAAACATGAAACAAAAATTCAGGAATAAGCCTTGAGCCCCTTATAGACTTATACAATTCCTAGAAAATGTTGATGTCCCAAATTATAAAACAAATCTGATGTTGGAGCCTGAGGATCCTATAAGAATTCCAGTTCTGGAACTTTTCTAAAAACAAATGAAATTTTGAGTAGCACTGAGAAGAAAATCCTAAGGACTAAATTAATTTTTGACAGTCTTCCCTATGTAGTATCACTCTGTAGCATTGAAATAAATTAGAATGCTGCAAATTAAAATGAACCTTGCAGTGCATGAAGTCATTGTTACTTGCTAAAAGAGGACATGGTTTATCAGAATTCCTTTGCCCTTAAACCTGCCATACAGTGCCTTTCAAAAACTAAAGGATTCTTGAGCAAGATCCATAAAGAAGCTCGTAGTATATACTGTCTAGGTCTAGGTATATTCGGGTCTTTTCCTGTGTAAATTAAGAGTATCTTGGTGATGTTTTGGCGAGGTCCCACTTGCCATCCTCAGGCTGGTGCTTTCAGCTTTGTGCCAGTGCAAGCAGTGCGTGATCGGAGCTGCTGTCTCTCTATAAATACTGGTGGGGGGGCTGGAGTGCTGGGCTGGTTGGCTGTGCTGCTGCCTCTTGATGGAGTTGATGTTGGTATAATGGGCTGTGTGATGGCCTTGTGAGTTTTGTTGTGGAGACATCTGGATCTTGTGCTTTAATCTCCTGGGTCATTTGTGCTTTGATCTCTTTTCCATTAGCCTCCTGTGTTGTAATGGCTTGGGTAAGGGTTGTGTGGTGACCTTATTAGTTTTATTGCTGTGGTATCTTTGGTCTTGTGCTGTGATTTGCTGGGTCATTTGCTGTGTTGCAACTTATTGAGTTCTTGTGGTGTAATTTCCTGAGTTTTCTGATGTGATATCCTGAGCGGGTGGCTGTGATGTAGTTTTGGTCTGGCTTACAAGTTTGGGGTCACTGGGTCTGTATTTCTTGGCGTGTGTCAAGCTTGTTTGGTTTTGGGGTCCGGGGGTGCGACAGCTGGCTGAAGCAGCCGTGGTCTGGTTTCTGGACGGTGGGTTGTCGGCTTCGATTTGAAAGGATGGGTTTGGGCCTGGGTCTGAATAGGGGGATGGCGGTGGTGTCCCATGTTGTTTTGGGTCTGGTGGTTGTTTTTCGTGCTGGCGACTCATTCGTTGGTGAAAGGCTCTATTTCAGATGTTTCTGGTAGGAGGAAGGTATTTTTCCATTTATTCATGTATGGGGGTGTATCCTATTTCAATGACTTTCCCTGATTGTTCTCTTGCTGGAGTGTTTCAGTGTTGGATATTAATTTGGTTCTTCCGAAATTATTTCCATGTCTGGGGCCTTTAAGGTGCTTTGGAAAGGGGAGAAAGTTTTTTCTTCTTTTCTGACTGTGTTTTTGTGTTCCCTGCCGAATGGCATTGCATTTATTCTCGCTGTTGGTTTTGTCCAATGTATGTGGCTGGGCAATTGTTGCATGGTATTTCATAAACTCCTTGGTTTTCTAGCTGGATCTTGTCTTTGGGGTTTTTCTTAGGATGTTGGCTATTTTTTGATACGTGCCGAGGGCTGTCCTGATATTGTGGTTTGTGGGAATTTTGCTGATTTTTGCCAGCTGGTCCGCACCCCCCAAACCCCAAAACCAAACAAGCCTGACACATGCCAAGAACACAGACCGCAGACACACACACAGACCCCAAACCTCGAAGCCAGACTAAAACCGCAGAATGCTACATCACAGCACCCACTCAGGAATATATCAGAAACCCAGGAAATTACACGCAAAGACTCAAGATGGTTGCAGACAACAGCAAATGACCGAGTAAATCACAGAACATGATCAAGGATACCACAGCAATAAAACTCACAAGGTGCACAACCAAAACCCCATATACCAAGCCATTACAACACAGGAGGCTGGATGGAAAAGATATATATGTTAATGTATGTGTATGTGTATCTGTATATGTATATGTATGTGTGTGGTGTGTGTTGTGTGTGTGTGTGTGTGTGTGTGTGTGTGTGTGTGTGTATAATATTAATATATATTATATATATATATATATTAGTATATATATATATATATATATATTATATATATATATATAAATGTGCTGTATTAGCTTCCTTCGGGTAATTAATCCCCACGTCATTGTATGTCTGTTAAAGTTTGTAAGCTATTTGTAGTTCTGTTTAAAGTTGTAAGCAACGTTTCAGCAGAATCTCATCTTGCCATCATCAGGCTTCTGTAACAGATTCTGCTGAAACGTTGCTACAACTTTAACATGAACTACAATGAGGCTACAACTTTAAACAGAACTACAATTGACGTGGGATAATGACCCAAAGGAAACTAAACAGCACAAATGTAATACCCCCGCGCAGAGCTTAAAAAAACAAATATATATTAATATATATATATATATCTTATAATATACTATATATATATATATATTATATATAATGTATATATATATATATATATATATAATTGTAAGCGAACCGTTTCAAGCCAGAATCTCAAGTCTGCATATCAGGCTTCTGTAGACTGAGTTTGTAATGTGGAGTCGGGGCTCAACAAGCCGTTGGTTTAAATTTGGGCTAGTCCTATTGTTGGTGCTCGATGGTTTTTTCTTCATTCTGAATGGTTGGGAGTCTTGGTTTGTGTTTATTGGAACTTGGAAGTTGTGTTGATTGGTGTTTCTGGTTTCTTCTTTCTGAATTTGTGGCTTGGGTGATTGGCTTGGCAACACTGTATTCCTGTGTTGGAGGCCTTTCAGTGCAGCTTGGCTTCGTGTGAAAGAACAGCTATTATCTATTAGGAAGCTAGGTTTCAATCTGGGTGCCTGTGGGGGAGGTGTTTTGAGCTTGGAGGGTATCAGAGGAGTCTGTTGAGCCCAAGGTTGTTTGCCTGGCTGTGTCGTGGAATCTTTCTATGCAAAAAACACAACCAAGACATAACAGAGACTAGAAGATCAACAGTACTATGGAACAGCTCTCCTGCCTTACATAAGAGATTAAAGAGACAAAATCAGAAAGATAACTACAAAGGCATCACATCAAGACTGCCATCAAAAAGACAAAAAATAGCAGCTCTTAAAAACCCAAGACAAAATTGACCTGGAACCAAGGCATATACGAAGATCCCCCTGTGCATGCATGCCCGGCCACATACATTTGGACAGACCAAATAGAAGAATACGTACCCCTGGATGAACACAAAAATGCAGTAAAAAAGCTGGAACACACCTCCTTCACTAGTCGCAACACATTAAAACCACAAGGTCAACAACATCACTTCAATGGCACCAAAACCTAGCCTATAGAAATAACCCCAGCCACAGAATTATCAGAGAAGCCATAGAGATTGAAAAAAGACCTGAAAAGCCATGAACAGAAGAGATGATTCCACCAGCTGGTCAATCATTTGGAAGCCTGCACTCTCAAATAGAAAGATCTCCACACCCCATGGGCACAAAACAGACTCCCTCTTGATACTTTAAAACTTTTAAAAGCACTGCAATGACGTGGGAATAATACCCGAAGGAAGCTGAAACAGCACACCTGTAAGTACCCCGCGAAAACTCAAAAAAACATGTATGTATGTAATGTGTGTGTGTGTGTGTGTGTGTGTTATATTATATACTAAATATATATATAATATAGGAATATATAGTAATATATATATATTTATATTATATTTAGTAGTATAAGTAATTATATATATATGTCTGAGGTTTTTCGCGAGTATTTGTATGTGGATCTCTGGGTTATTCGGGTTTTCTCCCGCGTAGAATTGGAAGTATTTAAGGCAACGTTTGATGAGTCTCATTATCATCTTCAGGCTTGTTTCTTCAGCTCTGTGCTCTCAGAGTAATGTGAGCTTTGCAGCTGCCTTCTTCCTTTTTAACTGCTAGTGGGGTGTGACTTGATTGGGTGGGGGTTTGGCTGTGTTTGATTGGTTAGGGTCGATCGGTGGGGTTGGCTGTGTTCTGATTGGCTGGGGGTGTGTTCCTGCTTAGGAGTGGGGGGCCTGGCTGTGCTCGCAGGTTAAGTCTTAGTTCCTGGGGGATTTGAAGCTGGTGAGCTGTAGAATCGTTGTTGTTTGGCTTCGTGTTCATGGTCGTGCCACATCTTCATGGTGGGTGTTAGTTTGTCGCTTGTAATGGGTCAAGAGGGTTTGAAGTGGGTAGTGGTGCAGCTGCAGTATGGCTTTCTGGTTCGTGTCGTGTCCTCCTCTCTGTGTGGGTGTGAGTCTTTTTTTCTGGCGTGGAAGTGTGGTGGTAGCATCTTGTGTGGCACTTGTGGGTGGTGGGTCTGGTGTCATTCTTCATGTTAGGTTACTCGTTTATTAAATGAGGGCAGGTTTCGCAATGGTTGGTAGGCGGGAGGTATCATCTTGTTTTATTCATGTCTGTGTGGGCGTTTTTCTATCTCTAAATGGTTCTCTGATGGCACTAGACTAACCTGAGCACAGCCAGGCCCACCTTAAAAGCAAGAAAACACCCAGCCAATCAGAAACACAGCCACCCCCCTACCAATCACAACCACAGCCAAACCCCCACCCAATCAAGTCACAACCCCACTAAGCAGTTAAAAGGAAGACAGCAGCTGCAAGCTCATCATTGCCTCTGGAGAAGCACAGGCTGAAGAACCAAGCCTCTGTAAGAATTGATGAGATGAGACTTCATCGAACGTTGCCCTAGATACTTCATTCTACGCGGGACGAAAGACCCGATAACAGATATATATATATATTATTATATATGACTGTTCAAGGCTTTTTCCTGGGTGTTATCCCACGTCATTGTAGTGCTTTTAAAGTTGTAGCAACGTTTCAGGGCAGAATTCTCAATCCCTGCCATCATCAGTGCTTCCTGGTATGGATGGTAGGTTCTCACAGCCTCTGGTGGTTTCAAATTTGAGGCTGGCCTTATGACCCTGATTGGCTGGAGTTTTTGGTCTGTGTTCACAATGGTGACCTGGAGTTTGATTGATTGGTGTTTCTGGTTTCTTCTGGTCTGTTTGTGGCTTTTGAATTTGTGGCTGACAACACTTTGTCCTGTGTTGGACGGCTTTCAAGTGCACGCTTGGCTTTCGTGTGAATAGGATGGCGTGCTATTTCATTTAGCAAGGCTAGGTTTCACCTGGGCTGCCTGGTGGGGGGGTGTTTGAAGCTTGGGAGGCATCAGAGAGAGTCTGTTTGTGCTCAGAGGTGTTTGCCCTTTGGACTTGTGGTGTGGAGATCTTTTCTATTTGAGAAGTGCAGGCTTCAAAATATGATTGACAGTCTGCTGGAATCATCTCTTCTATTCATTGCTTTCAGGTCTTTTTTCAAATCTCTATTGCTTCTTGAGACTTCCTGGTGGCTGGGGGTTTTCTATAGTGGCTAGGGTTTTAGTGGGCCAATTGAGTTGATGTTTGTGACACTGTGGTTTAATGTGTTGGACTGAGTGAGGAAGGTGTGTTCCAGCTTTTTTACTGCATTTTTGTGTTCATCCAGGGGGGTACTTATTCTTCTATTTGGTCTGTCCAATGTATGTGGCCAGGCAATGAATGCAACAGGGTATATTCGTAATTGCTTGGTTTCTTAGAAGGTTCGCCTGTGCATCATGCATTCTCGTTGTTTCTCTGTTCTTGGATTTTGGTTTGGGGTTTCTTTTTGGATAGGTGGGTAATCTTCTCTTTTTAGGAATCCATTGCCCTGTTAGTAACATTAGTGAGAGTGTGTAGTTTCTGTTTTAAAGTGTTGTTCGTCGCTAAGCCAATTTTTGTTCTGGAGATTGAGTGTCTCAGCTACGGAATCTGATCTGTGCTGGGTGGTGGTGTGAAGACGTGGCAATGGTAGTATAGCAGTTTGTATGTGTTTTCTTCTGTAGATGGTGTGTCCTAAGGGAGCCCATTGGATTTTTTGGTATGCTAAGACATCTAGGAAGGGAAGTTGATGGTTTGGCTTTCTGTTTCCATGGTGAATTGTATTTTGGGTGTAGGCTGTTGAGATGTTGTGAGGAAGTTGTCAGTTTTTCTTTCCCATGTGGCCAGAATTCATGAAGGGTGTCATCTACGTATCTGCAGCCAGAGTTTGGGTTTGTGATCTTATTTTTCTAGAGCTTGTGTTCAAAGTATCCATGTAGAGGTTTGCGTGACAGGTGAGAGGGGTGAATCCCATGGGTGCTTCCTTCTATTGTGTTTGTATTTTTGTCCGTGGTAGTGAAGTAGATGTATTAGATAAGGCAGTGGTTGGTCAGATGCTAGGATGTACTTGGGGGGGTTGTATTGTTTTGGATGGCTGTCAAGGCTTCTTTTATAGGCCTTGGGTGAAGAGGGAGATGAAAAAAAATGCATTCCATGGAATTTTGCCTGTGTTCTGCTTGATTGGGTGTTTCTAATATTTTGTCTGTTTTGTAGCGTTTTTTGATTGGCTGGGAACATTGTTTTCCTGTATTGGAGGCTTTTTAGTGCGGCTTTGGCTCCGAAGTAAATGGACAGCCTATCATTTAATTAGGAAGCTAGGTTTCATCTGGTACCCGTTGGTTGGGGTGTGTTTTGAGTTGGTGGTATCGAGGGGTGGGGGTCCTGTTTGTTGCCCAAGTGTTGCTTGGCTTGTGGTGGGGAGATTTTTTTCGTTTGTGGAATGCAGGTTTCAGATTATTGACAGTAGTCTGGGTGAGTTAATCTCCTTCTCAGCTCCAAGACCAATAACACAGACCAAAGACTCCCAACAATTCAGGATGAAGAAAAAAAAAACGCATTCCTGGCACAGCATAGGGGCCTTCCATCAAATTTAAAAACAGAAACCAGCTGTGAAAGCCTGAGTCACAGTGAAACACAATAACATCAAGCCTGAATGACTAGCAGATGAGATTCTGCAAAACATCGCTACAACTTTAAAAGCGCAACTATAAATGAGGTGGGAAAATACCGCGAAGAATGAGCTCAAATACCAATACATACACACACACACACACACACACACACACACACTTATACACATAGACAAGATGTCTCAATTTGCTGGGCTTTCAGATGTTCCCATAGCTGACTATAGGTATATAGCTGACCCAACTCAGGAAGGTATCCATGTCTTAATTATTTTAGGGTTAAATTTAACTGCTGGAGTGAATTAGCCTATTTTTTGTGTTCTCTCTTCCCCTATTACCTTATTAAACATGTTTGAGATGTGCCTTCTCCATTTCTTCACCTCCCCAACGTCCTTTCTAATTCCTTTCAAGTTCTTATAGGTTGCATAAACCTTGTAACAACTCTCAAACAGTCCTGAAGATAGGCCGGTATTATCCTTCCTTGTTGCAGAAAGGGAGACTCACATAGAAGCTTTCTAAACATTTACAAGAAAATTTATAATTGAGGATCAGAAGTTTCCTTTTTGAAAAAAAAAAAACTGCCCCCATCTCCGTATTATTACTGTACTACATTTGCTCATGCACATTTTCGTCACTTATTCTGCTGAGTGGGTTGGAGTCCTGAAGTTGCCTTTGGCAGCAGTTTTTCTTTTGTTCTCCAGTGCTTCAATCATGTTGAGATGTTAGCAGTTTTCTTTTCTCACACAAGATCCACTTTTTATCAATGTCTGCTAAAATATTAATCCCAGCCTATATTTTCTAGAAAGCTTATGCTGTATCCTTGTGCTTTTGCTGCTGCTTTCGAATAGAAATCTGTTTAGAATATTCCTTACTCTGTGTGTTCATTTTCTCTAGTGCTGATTGCCATTTTTTTATGCACACTTACCTACTTTCCACCTCTTTCAGAATCAGATTAAATGTAAACTTCCATAGCTCATGCTTAAGTGCCTCCTTTATGTTTCATGCTTTCTATTTGTCTCTGCTTTCTCGCCACTTCTTTACACAATTTCATCAGACACCAATCTGTTTTTTAAACCCCATCTCTCAGGTATCACTTTGGGTGCTATTCATGAACATTTCTTCCTGTTGGGTGCATTTCCTTATGTTATTTTAATCAAAATAGCCCTACCATTTGGTGTGACAATGAACTGCTTCATCTTCTGCCTGACTATCCTTCAGATAGTAGAAGCCTGCTAGCATTACACTTCTCTTAATCATCTCCAAGCTAAACACCCAACTCTTTCAACTCTTCCTTCCTGCAAAGTAGACTCCAGGAATCAACATGCCTGATTACATTCTGAAAGCAACATCCCCTTTGAGATTAAACACAACCATATATTGATACTGGAAAGCAACAGGATGAGAAGGAAGAGGAAGAATAAATTGAAACTTCAGACATTTTTTTAAAAAACCAAATAGTAAGTTTAAAACAATACCGAAAAGTCAATGTGAAATGTTATGTTAGAAAAGATTGTTAAGCAACCCGGACATTTTTTAAAGTTATAATCTAGAGATAAATTGGAAATATTTTTTATTTAAAAATGTTCAGCTGATCCAAATTACATAAGAAAATGAAATGATACATACATGGACATTTGAACAGAGGAAGCAGTTAGTTTGATTCTGAAGGATGATTTCTTTAACAGCTGGCAAATCTTGATTTTTGTTAAAGAGTCTCTTTAAAAAAATTAGGAAAGCTCTGTGAATAAGGTGGTTTTCATTGTAGTGTCACTATCCAGCATCCACAAATGGAGTAGAAGTAGATAATGGATGGGTGTGGGGGGGACAGAGGGAGAGAGAAATGTTATACTGAGATGAATCACAGAAAATGACCGACAGCTCTCCACCCCAGCCTCTGAGTCACACCCAAGTTTCTTGTCCTTATTAATTGCCACTTTAATCCACCCATCCTTTTCTGGAGCTCAGATGGCAGACAGGTCATGTTCAGAGCAGATGGTTACCTCACCACAGAAGGGGATTGGATTACATACGTGACATGTTCAATGCTTACTTTGATTTTGCAAAATGTAAGCTTGTCTATGAAGATATTTATAAAGAATGAGAAACTGATGATGCCAGCAATGTCATTAACCTGAGGCAAACAATTTGTACAAAGTTCTCTCTTTATCACTTTTCATTTCCCTTTCCAGATTTTTACTTCAGTTACCCATCTGGTTAAGCTCAAGTAAATTTTTAAAAGTCAGGCCTATAGTGAAGTTATAAGGCACTTACATTTTATGCTGTTTGGTTTTGTGTTTTACTCTGTTGGTAGTTATTGTTCAATAAACTGTATTTCATAGAACTTGCATAGGAAGATGATTCATTAAAAAAAAAAAGAACTATATACATTTTTCCTACCTGACCAAGTTATACACACCCAATCACACCCAGACCCCAACATTTCACCCAAACCACAGGGAACACAACTGCCCTCTAGGCCACACCTGCCCTAGTATTTGGTGGCTACTGGGGAGGTGAGGGCCCTTGCAAAGATAAAACACCTGGTCCCATCCACTGCCTACCACATCAAAATATGGGAGATCACTCCTCCAGAAATGGAGAAAACCAAGGAAACAACAGCCACCTTAGCCCCAAGTAGAATCCCACTCCAGCAGATCCAGAGCCCAGTCAGAAAACCCCAAAATCAGAGACTTTAAGTTGTAAGCAGAGGCTTTAAAGCCAATGCAGTGTGTACCACCACAGTGATGCTTAGCACCACCAACAATACCCACATTGCCTCCAGAACCATCCTTAGCTGCTCCCACACATAGACCAAAACAGTCTCAAAGGCACAGGGCCACCAGGCCTGTCCAAGCCAAATGTTCTTGGGGGTGGTGGTGGTAGGGAGACAAGACAGCCAGGATCAAACAAGGAATCCTTACACCTCTGAAACAGAAGTATTTTGTCTTTATTTCTTAAAATATTCATATATCTCATATCTTGCCATATAGAGTACCTATGATTGCAATCCTCCATGTTCATATAAGCATCAGTCCACTGTTCTTATATTTGATAATTGACCTGTTTCTTGAGAAATACATCTTTGAATCCTATTCAACAGATAGCTTAACTCATACAATTCCAGTATTTTCTTACTAAAAACAACTGTAATATTTACTAGAGTATAAAATATATTGTTTAACAGCAAGAATAAGAAGTAAAGGTAAATCATGTTTAGCAAAAATACAAAGAAATATCTTTTCAGTGGGAACAGATGCCCATTACTGAGAATGATGAGCAGCAGTAAAATGGTAGTTGATGGTAACATCAAAAGGCTTGTGTTTTCACTACTCTTCCTACCAGCTGATCAGATGTTCTAAGGGAGAATCCCTTAATACCAAGTTTCTGCAGGGAAGTCTGGGATCTCTAGCACCGATTTTGACTAAACAACGGAGGATTTCAAGATCTATAATAAGTGGCTTTGAAGTGAGCACTTGCCAAAGGTAGGATATAAATCAGAATAATAGTGGCAATGATTATGGCATATAGATACATTGAATCTGTATGGTAGATCATGACTGTTTTGTATTATTCTACCTCCTGTTTCTTTAAGTTTCATGTCTGGCTGCAAATCAATGGCAATGAAGAGTGCTTGTGGGCAAAAGATTTTCCTGTTAGTTCTTGTACTTTAAAAGGGTGACTGGGAAGGAGAGCCAAGAAACCTTCAATTTTGCCACTTAAGAAACAATTGCTGAACCCTGAAAAACGAGATAAGCTCACTTTAGAATAGAACATTGTGATGTGGAAATATCCCTTGAATCTCGCATGGGAGCTAAAGATGAAATTTCTATGAAGAATTGAGACAGAATTGATTGACTTTTGTTGAAGTTTTCTTTGCACTGAATTGATGTTTGGAGATATGGTACAGCACAACACTCTCAGTTATGAGTGACAGCTTGGTTTGATGGCTATCCAAAGATAACTTTGTAAGTCGCTGAAGTGTGACTTAAACATTCGTGAGGAGTCAATAAGTGGCATTCCATCCAAAGTGGCAGTTCTTAGGAGTTTTGTACACTCTCAGTTCATAACTTGGACTAAAGTTTTTTAAATACTAATTTTTAAATAAAATACTGGTTTTATTTTATACTTATTTTAAGAGGGCCTCCCATTTAATGGAGATGATCTTTCAAAGAAGATGGAAGATGTCTTTTAATAGAAGTCAGCATTGTCCCAACTACCCAGCAGTAGCTCTTCAGAATGTAAGGCTAAACCTGGATGCTTGACTTGAAAAGCTTTGAGGTAGGCCATATCAAGACACAAATATTACAGGAATTTCAGAAATACCCTTTAATATAGCAGGATATAATAACATAATCCTTAAAATCTTTCTATGTTTTTGTCTACCCCCTTCTATATTAACAAAATCAAGACAGAATCATTTGGGATTATTCTCTGATATTTACTTCAGCCTCTGGACTAGATAATCACACTTCCAAGTCTTTCCTTAATGGTTCTTTCAGACAAGATCATTTCTTTACAATGTCCTCTTCTGAGCTATACCCCTTCCTTTAAAGATAATGCCTTACATGCTACTTTAGTTTGAAATGTAATTCAGATTACACATAGGTAGTCCTTTTTAACAACCATTCATTTAGCATCTGTTTGAAGCTCCAACTACTGAAAAAAATCACCTACTTATGACCATAATAGTATCACCAGACACATGATCACAATTTGGGCACTTGGCAACTATCGTGATCAGCCCTCATATTTATCTCTGTCACAGCATCCCCACAATCACGATTATAATTTGGGTGCTTGGCAACTCTTGCATATTTATAATGGTTGCAGTGTCCCATGGTCACATGATCACCATTTATGATCTTCACAGCCAGCTTCCAACAAGCAAAGTTAATGGGAAAGCTGGCAGAGGTCAAAAGTCACGGTCATATGATGTCTTGCTTAACAGCAGTGGGTGTGTCACTTAATGACCTCTCTACTTAGCAACAGAGGGATCCAAGTAGGTTTGCTAAGTGAAGACTACCTATATATAAATATTTAATTTTAATAGGATAAGGTAGACTCTAACTAGTCTACCTTGACAATGGAAAACTTCCATCACTGGAAGCATATATAGTATATGCCTTCTAAAGTTTGGTGATTATTCCCAAGTCAGCTTCAGATAGTCTCCAAGACATCTGGGTTAGTTTGGGGAAGGGGACATATAGTAGTTTACTTATATGAGAAGAGGATTAAAGATTCAGCAGAAAAAAAAATCCATTTTGCATGTAGCTTGCAAATGTATTACTAGGAAGGTAGGTATAGATAGATGATGGATGGATGGATGGATGGATAGATAGATAGACAGACAGACAGACAGACAGACAGACAGACAGACAGACAGATGATAAGCTCAAGATCCAAAAGGATCTCAGCAGATTTGAAGACTGGGTCCAACCTAACAAAATGAAATTCAGTGGTGATAAAAATAAAGATTTTACACTTAGGCAAGAAAAATCAAATGTACAGATATAGAATAGGAAGACCCTGGCTCAATAATAGTAATTGCAAGAGAGATCTAGGAATCCTAGTAGATAACCATTTCAATTGAGCCAGCAGTGTGCTGCAGCTGTCCAAAAAGCCAATGCAATCCTAGGCTGCATTAAACTGCAGGACAGAATCAAGATCACATGACATGTTAATACCACTTTATAATGCCTCGGTAAGGCCACAACATTCAGTTTTGGTTGCCACAATATAAAAAAGATGTTGAGACTCTGGAAAGAGTGCAGAGAATAGAAACAAAAATGATTTGTTGGAGGCTAAACATATAAAGAATGGTTTCAGGAACTGGATATGTCTGATCGACTGAAAAGGACTAGGGATGATATGATAGATGTGTTCCAATATCTGAGGGGATGCCATGAAAAAGAGACGGTGAAGAGAGGCAAGATAAGAACCAATGGATGGAAACCAAGCAAGGAGAGGTGCAGAATAGAATTAAGGAGAAATTTCCTGACAGTTAGAATAATTAACCAATAGAACTAGTAGGTATTCCATCACTGGAGGTTTTCAAAAAGAAATTGGCCATTTGTCTGAAATGGTACAGTCTCCTACCTGAGCAGGGAGTTAGACTAGAAGAGCTGCAAGATTGCTTCCAAGTCTGTTATTCTGATATTCATGAAATATTGCCCACAACTGGCACACGTAAATGTCTTTTCTCAATATCATGGACGATATCTGTGGTTAGAAAAGGTAGGTGTGGGCTATAAAGATCAATGGGTAGATTCAGACTAAATAATCTAAAAGCCATCTCTTTTACTGCTCCATCTATCCATGAAGCCATGGTGAGTATAAAGGAGGGCAATCTAAGCCCAGTCACGTGTGAAATTGCATTGTCCTGATTGTGATATCACCTGCTTCATGTGTTAATTCCTCCTGACTGCTTTATCAGCAGTATTGCTGTTTAAGATGATAGTGTTAGATCTGAATAAGTGAAATTATCGCTTGCCAGATTGAAAACTGCAGGCACCTGTACAAAGCATGGCCAAACTTCTTGTAGATCCAATGTAAGGAGGGACATTGCTGCAAATCTGCAGAGGATACATTATTATTTTTGTCTCAGGCCAATATCCAACCTTCAAGGACTTCAAGGTATTGAGCATTAATATTGTGTGCACAATGCAGATGAGGAACATAGTGCTGCTCAGAAATCAAACAGCAAGATCTTCAAAGATTCAGTCCACATTACAAAACTTTCTTATGATATTGCAACATTAACATAATGGTAGAAAATAGCCTTGTGGTAATTCTAGTCTGTGTGTATATGTATATGTGTATATGTGTATGTGTGTATATGTTATATGTGTGTGTGTGTGTGTGTGCGTATAAAGATAGATAGATAGATAGACAGATATAGATAGATAGATAGATAGATAGATAGAGAGAAAGAGAGAGAGAGAGAAAGAGAGAGAATGAATGAGAGTACAAGCTAGAGGGGTTATTTTTTTAAATATTGAAGGGTAGTTGATACAAAAAGAAATAAGCAAAGAATCTACAATGTAATTCATAAAAATAATATGAATAAATAAAAAGTAACCACTATATATATGTGTGTGTGTTGCTGTGTGTGTGTTGTGTTGTGTGTGTGTGTGTGTAGGTCTATGTGTGTTTCGGGTCTTTTTCTGTGTAAGATTAAGAGGTATCTTGGTGACGTTTGGCGAGGTCCCACTTGCCATCCTCAGTCTGGTGCTTTCGGCTTCGTGCCAGATTGTTTCCACTGGCACGAAGCCCGAAAAGCACCAGCCTAGGAATGGCAAGTGGGACCTCACCAAAACGTCGCCAAGATACTCTTAATCTACACAGGAAAAGACCGAACACACCTTGACTTGCGTACCTGTACCGTTGAAAATCTATGAAAAACAAACATATATATATATATATATTAAGTTTTCGCGGGTACTTACATGAATGCAGTTCAGCTTCCTTCAGGTATTACCCACGTCATTGTAGTTGTGCTTTTAAAGTTGTAGCAAACATTTCAGCAGAAATGTTGCTACAACTTTACAACACAGGAATACAAGTGTGCCAGCCAGTCAAAGCCACAAAAACAGACAGAAGAAACCAGAAACACCATCAAACAAACTCCCAGTCCAATAAACACAGACCAAGACTCCCAACCAATCAGGATGTTAGAAAAAACCATCCCTGGACAACAGTAGGCTAGCCTCAAATTTTAAAACTAACGGCTGTGATAGCCTGACCCACATATTGAACTCAATACAGAGCTGATGATGGCAGATGAGATTCTGCTGAAACGTTGCTACAACTTTAAAAGCACTACAATGACGTGGGATAATACCGAAGGAAGATGAACAGCACACATGTAAGTACCCGCGAAAACTTTTAAAAAAACAAATATCAAACCTCTATGGGGAAGAAAAAATAGCCAGATCAAAAGCTATGAGAAGCTGGAAGTTAAAAGAGCAGGAATATTTATGTGACCTGAAATTCTTACGCAGCTGCCAGAGACAACAATGCAACATCAACCTGCTTCAAATTAACATTTCATCACAGCACAGCAGCTACCAAAAGTATCCTGAAAAAAGAACTGAGATGGCTCTACTCAGAACGAGGTCCACAGTAAGAGATTCCAATTGGATCAGTTAAAAAAGATTTGCTAGCACTACACCTGGAATTGAGCAGCAAAATCCACCCTCTACTTTTGGGAAAGATAAACAACTTACACTTGGAGAGCTGAAACTGAAACCACTTACAAAAAATGAAAAAACTCTTGAAGAAACTAATGAAATTAGAACATGACAACAAACCCCCCACAAACTCACAACACCTGAAACAATTAGTATATAACGTTATCCAACAGAGAACTCACCAAAACAGAAACAGATGTCCTAACCAAAGGATTCAATTATGCCATAGCACCCAAAAAATCCCCACAGAATCCATCATATGTTCAGTAGAATCCAGCCTAACCAAATTAAATACAGATGAAGCTGACAGAATAAGACAGCAGGTTACAAACATCTTATGCACAAGCAAACCACCCAAAAGCAAAACTTGCACAAAGCATTGAATTCAAAGCGCTACAAACCCTGAAAAATGATAACAGCATAATCATACTCCAGCAGATAAAGGGAATTGCCACAGTAGTAATCGACAGAAAAGACTACGAAACAAAATTGACAGACCTACTACAAGACTCCACATACAAACCTATAAACACAGACCCAACCACATATCTGGAAAAATTAACCAAGAAGAAAATTATAACAGCCACCATAAGCAAAGAAATCCAACAGACGATCATCCCAAGAGAAAAATCTTCCAGATGCCCCCAAACTATACGGCCTCCCAAAAATACACAAAGAAGGCATACCTCTCAGACCTATAGTCAGCTCCAAAGGAGCATCACTACAAAACCTAGCTAAATACTTAGCAAAACAACTACAGCCCCATGCTGAAAACCGCAGCTTCATATGTACAAAACTCATTACCACTTCTTAGAAATGATCAAAGATCTACCACGTGGACAAGAAGACTGCTTGGGGTTTCGACTTATTCACTCAAGGTCCCGTATAAAGAAAACTCCTGGAAATTCATCCAAAAATAAATACCCAACCAGCTAAACACCTATGGAACTAACAGACACTGCTTAACCAACACATATGTCATATAACAAAGGACAAAGATACAAGCAAATTGAAGGAGCCCCTATGGATCACCACTGTCACCCTCATTGACAAACCTATTCATGGAAGAATTTCAAATACCAGAGCCCTGGCTAATGCCACCCACAAACCCAAACTGATGGCTAAGATAACATCGATGGACACATTTGTGATTTGGCCATTGGAAAAGGAAAAACCAAACAATTTCCTACACAACTAAACAAGCACAACACCCCAAAATCAAGTTCACCTGGAAACAGAAATAAACAAAACAACTACCATTCCTAGGATGACTAATCTACAAAAGAACAGATGGCACCACTAGGACACACTGTATACCAGAGAAAACACAACACAACCACTAACCTTCCAACGCCCAATCCCCACCACCCAGCCACAGCATAAATTCCTAGTGCCCAAAAACATTCACCAGACAAACGCCTTGGCAGACAAGGACACATATAAAGACTGAACTATGCACCCTGACTAAAGTACTGACAGCCAACGGCTTCCACAAAAACAAATCACCAGCTTGATCCACAAAAAACACACTAAGACATAATAGAGGACCTAGAAGATCAACAGACCTATGGAACAGCTGTCCTGCCCCTTACATTAACGGTACTACAGACAAAATTCAGTGAGAACTACCACAGGCATCACATCAAGAACTCCTTCAAAACAGAACAAAAAAATAGCAGCCATCCTTAGAAACCCCAAAGACAAAATTGACCTGAAAAACCAAGGCATATACGAAAGTTCCCTGTGCATCATGCCTGGCCACATACATTGGACAGACCAATAGAAGAATAAAGTACCCGCCATGGATTGGTGAAACACAAAAATGCCAGTAAAATAGGCTGGAACACACCCTCCTCACTAGTCCAACACATTAAAACCACCAGCGTCACAACATAACTTCAATGGCCACCAAAACCCTCGCCACTATAGAAAACCCCAGCCACAGAATTATCAGAGAAGCCATTAGAGATTTGAAAAAAGACCTGAAAGCATGAAACAGAAGAGATGATTCCACCAGACTGTCAATCATTTGGAAGCTGCACTCTCAAATAGAAAGATCTCCACACCACAAGACAGAACAAAACAGACTCCCTTGATACCTCCAGGCTGCAAACACACCCCAACACAGGCACCCAGATGAAACTAGGCCTTCCAATAGATAATAGCCGTCCTTTGCACATGAAGCCAAGCTGCACCTGAAAGCCTCCAATACAGGAACACATGTGTTGCCAGCCAATCAAAGCCACCAAAAAGACAGAAGAAATTCAGAAAACACCAATCAAAGCAAACTCCAAGTCCAATACAACAGACAAGACTCCCAACCAATCAGGATGCAGAAAGAAAAACATCCTGGCATCACATAGGTAGTATTTAAAACAACGCCTGTGTAGCCTGACCCAAATACAAACTCAACTACAGAAAGCCTGATGATGGCAGATTGAGATTCTGCATACTAAACGTTGCTAACAACTTAAAAAGCCACTACAATGACGGTGGGGGATAAATTAACCCCCGGAAGGAAGGGGGGGGCTGGAAACTGCATTCATGTAAGTACCGCCGAAAATAGTTTTATTCTTTATAAATTATTTACCATTAATAAGCAAAATAATTATTCAAATTCATTCTAATAACGGTTTAACTTTCCTTATAAATCTTTTCACATTTCTTTTCAATATTTTTATCAATCTTTAGAAACAATTGCAATAGTTCCATCTCTTCTTTATGATTGCATTAATTTATAAACATACCATTACATAACAATTAGTTTTATCTATCAAGATTATTTACTTATTTCATTTCTAACTCATTACAGTATTCTACTGTCACAACACTATCTTTTGTACCTTTGCAGAATCCTCACTTTTTAACTTAATGTAACCATTGTCTCTGTGTTTTCTAGCTGAGCAAATACCTTTAATCCTAGTACGTTCCCCCTTTTTCTTTATTTCCTGTTTTTGTCCCTCATAAGTTCTTTCCCTTTCTATCTTTCCCCCCTTTTTCTCATCCCTTTTTTTATACCCTTCTCTCTCTAATTTTCCCTTCTGTAGTTTCTTTTCTGCTTCTCCTTGCTTATTATATTCTTTTTCAGACTATTTTTATTTTTGGCTGTTCCTTTTGATCTCAACTTTAAACTCCTTTCCCCCTTTTTCCCCTTATTTACCACACTTTTGCATTATTTGATCATTGAAAAATGGTTTCTCTTTATCCCGCCCTTCTTCTTGCTCTTGAAGCTTTTCCTTTTGCTTTTCATAGTTCCGCCGATCTCCATTTCAAAAAAATTCAAATACGAAGCTAAAGCATCTTCCTCCCCTTTCTGCATCTTCTTTCTGTTTTTTTAAGACTCATCTTCAATTCCTCCAGGAGTGATGGCATTTTAAACACTTTTGAACAAACCACCCGATTGACTTTAAGTAAAAACAGAAAAAGAAAGAAAAAAACTAATGCCCAAAACTTTTTTTTAAAAATCACTACATGATCCCAGACTGTTCCTTCTTGTTTCTCTCCTTTACTTTTCCTTTCCATGGGTTACTGTATCTTTTAATAAGATTTTCAGTTACAATGTATCCTTGGAATCTTTTCAAGTTTCACTGGTAAACCCTCTTTATTTTTTCCAGGTGGCTCCATTTTTCCAAGTCCCACCCTTTTGCCTCCACTCTTCTCCTTTTTTACGGGCGTTAAAAAGACCAAGAAAAAAATCTTTATTCCCTTTTTGACACTTAGATTCAGCTTAAAGTATCCTATTAGTGTCAAAATGATTAAAAATATATTTTTTTTCCATACCATTTGTAATTGTCAATATAAAGGTAAAAAAAGGGTTTTTAACCTCCTTTTCTCTCTCCTTCGCCGCTTGAAGATCTTCCTTCAGAAGTATCCCTCTAGGTACTTTTAGATTCAGGGTACCTTGCTTAGATGTTCTTTGTTGTTTAGCCCGGTCTGTCCTGCTTTCCTCTTTGTCTTCCTCCTGCACAATCTTATCCAGTCGGGTTCTTCTTTAAGGTGGCCATTTCTGACCATCGCTGCAACCACCTTTGGGGAAGGGAGTTTAGACCACCCAAGGAGGAGAGATGTGGCTCCCCTCCACTCAGCTAGCAATCTCCCCCCTCTTCACCACCTCTATGGGGTGGTTTCAGCCCCAAATCCAAAGGATCGGGATGCTCCAGCGGTGAGCACAGATTGAAACCGCACATGATCGCAGATTTCGGTCTGTCACTGGAGAGACCCAAACCAGAAGTACTATCTCAGCAGTTGTTGTTGTATGTTTGCCACCTTGAGTTATTTATAAAATAATAAATGTGAAATAAAAAAAATTAAGAAACACATACAGTAAATAAATATTGCTTTAATTGCACAAGAATGTCTGTGTTCTCCAAAGTAAATACAACTTAGGGAGCAAGAATTTACAGAAATGTCACAAGCAATGTGAGAGGGGATACAGATTGTACTAATTACTATTAAAACTAAACTGGATATCAGTTTTCACATTTTTCTGATGGAACTAGTCTGTGGCAAAACCACTGGCTACCTCTAGAGTCATACTCAACTATATGGTAAAAATTCAGTTTTACTGAAAATTATTTTGTCAAGAAATTTTCTAAAATAGTATATCCAAAGAAAGAACATTTTTAAAATAAACATTTTAATTGTCAAAAGTTGCATAGAGGGAATCCCCTGAATGGAAAAAAAATACAGAATTGTCTGATATGATATAAGAATTCCTGTCCTGGTCAGGAAGTAGACTACAAAATTGCCTTTCCAATACCTCAGCTAAGAGGTACTAGAGCCAAAAATCCAAAGGGCAGGATCAAACATCATTTATATTAACTACTATTTAAAAGAAAGGCAGCAACCTTACAAATTTTATTATTTTTCAAGCCACGCTGCCTTACTAGGTTTCTGTTTAGCTTGCCAGAGCACCGTGTACTAACTTGTTAAGGAACCATGAGGCTTTTTTATCCTTTATTCCCAAACACAATAGTCTCTTGTGCCATGTTTGAAACTTGTTGACCCACTTTCTAAAAGTATCTTATATTAACATATCATATGAGTAAATGAAATGTATCGTTGGAGTGTTAAATCATAATGTCTCTATTTAAAGCCTTTTTTTTATATTTGGCACACCAATTTACTTGAGGATCTTTCTGGAAAGTATAATGGAAAAGCACAACTATGATTTTTCTATCCAAGTATGAGAAAAATGGGAACTACTGTATGTTTCCATAATTTTCTTTTCCTGTCCTGCTCCCTTGCTAGATTAGATCTTTCAAAAGCAAAAAAATAATTTTCTTTTTTCCTCCAAAGACTATAACAATTAAAATATAAACATACAGTCACCTTAAAGCTAAGCAACAGGAAACAGAGGCAGAAAAGCTAAAATAAATGCAGAAGATCAAAGGTGAGTATAATGTAATGCAGAAATCTTGCACACCCCCGAGGCACAGCAAAATTACCAACCTCTACCATTTGCTTTGCCTAAAACTAAAAAAAGAAGAGCACACTTAATCTTCTGTATGAGGAATATATTACACTATTTGGAAGAAAAACAGGAGCTGCAATTTAAAAACCAAACTTGAGATATGACATGTTTATTGATGCTACGACTGGAAAAAATGGTAATGGGTATTTTTCCATCTGACCTCAAATAGAGGTAGACTATGAGGAGCTTTAGATGCCAGTTTTAATTGACTAATATAATTTACCCTAATTTAGAACATTAGAGATTGTAGGTATTAATTTAAATTGAGCAAAGAAATGAGCAAGCAGGCAAAACAGAAATATACAAAATTGGATTAAAACTCCTGAGAAATATAGATGTAGGAATGTTGGGGAATGGGACTCAGCAATTCAAGACTATAAGACTTTTGTTTTATCTTTTGCAATTCACTCATCTCCTGGGGTTTATGCCCCACTGTAAAACAAAGTTGAACTTTATGAAAGTGCTATAGCATGGCCGTGCCTTCTTTTTCTCTCAGCTGGAGAACAGACACAGAGGACAATTCTGTTGATGCTAGAACAGGAGTTGCAGAACTCTTGCTTGGATGCAGATGTTTCTGGGGACAATTCTAAAGTGCTGCACCAGGGGACCATTATTTTATTAGTGACTACTATGAAAAAGATGGTAGCCTTCAACTTGCTGAATCAGGAATTTGAGTATATTTATCCATGCCTTTGGTTTTCATAACAATGTTGTCATACTTTAAATGATTAGTGATGAAGCGAAATTTGAAAATAGACATAGCTAATACGGTTTCTGTCAATTTCTGCTCAAAGTATAAGCAGATTTTGTAGGATCTTCATATTTAGAAAATAATTTCTGAGCCTTCCAAAGATGAATTTCCACAACCACTGAAAAGTAAGATTCTGTAGAAAAAAGAATTTGCAGTATTGGTGACAAAATGATAGAGATGCTGGGGATAGTGAGGGATTAGTTAAGAAAGATTTGAGACAAATTTGAGACATTTTAAGAAATGTCAAAAATCTTGACATTTTTTCCAATTAAAATTTTGGTCCCCATTTGTTCATCACTAATAGCAGCCTCCCAAATCTATTTGCCCTACAGATATTTCTTAGTTATTGTCATTTCAGGGAATTCTGGGAGTTGTAATCCTAAAGTATGAAACTACTGAATTCAACTGCCAAAAGTATTGTGTCAGAACACCATCTACTGCCATTGTAATATAAATTTTTGAATATTGTTAACTTGTTTTTAAACATGTGTTTTCTATTATGTATACTGCTGTAACCTGTTAGCAGTAACGCAACACAGAAATGTTAAAAGAAACAAATCCTATAAAATACGTTGAAGTGAAAACTGAGGTGTCATTCATGCATGCACAGAAATGAACAAAAAGGGTAAAAATTCAGAAAATTGTAGGGAAAGAATATCTAAACAGTTCATTACCGTGTCTTATTCTCTCTGTGCATCTTTATGTATTATTTTTGCTTTTTGTGTATATACAGAGGAAGCTCAGAAAAGAAAGTACAATCTACAACCCTGGTTAAAAGACTTTACAGGAGGAAGATAAGTTTACCAATGAAACCAGTTACCAATGATGCTAGAAAACCAATACTATTTTAATTACTTAATATTCATTTATCACATCTATACATCTCACTAAAAGAAACTCAGGTCAGCATAGTAATGTTAATGTTCATTTTACTTTCATTTGTCAGAATTCCTGGAAAGCACACTACATGGCAATCATTATTATGGTAGATATGCCAAAGGATTGCTATTGAACTTACACATGGTATTGTTTCTTCTCAGAACATGTACCCACCTTTCAGGTCCATAGTTGTCATCTTACATTTCCAAGGAGTAGGTAGAAACAAATGTCTGAGGCCTTCCACCACGTCTCAGAAATGTTGGTTCCTATCTAAGTCTGTAGAGATTCTCAGTCATCCAGGTCATGGTTGCCTCAAAGGTAACTGGACTTCCTTATTTTTTCTTGTGAAGACGTTTCGCTTCTCAACCAAGAAGCTTCCTATCAGAGCTGAAGAAGCTTCTTTGGGGTTCCTATCTAAGAAAGGAAAAGGCAGAGCAACAACAATATTTGATTTTGGCCATTTGATTGTCCTGTTCTTTAAATGCATCATGATATTCATTTCTCTTGTACTTAACAGGCCTGCTTCTTCTCCCCTCCCAAAACTTTTAGAAGAGGAAGCATTGATTGTTGACATCGGTCTTCTTCTCAAGGTTTGCTCTTTATTTTGTTTTTATTAATCCTGTTTTAGTTATGAATAAACTGGACAAAAAAATGGTCAGGATAAAGGAGACAATCCTATACTAATTAAATATTTTTGACCTTAGTAGTCAACAGGAGCATCAGATGGATGGGCACTTAATAGGGAAATCAAATAAAGTGACAGCAGCCAGTTTTTAAAAGTCTATAGGGAGAACTATACCCATTACATGCTTTTTATTTCCACATTCCAAAAGCATCAATAAAATGATGACTCAGAGGAAACAGACCATCTTCTTTTCTAAACAACTGGGTTTTTTTGTTTTTTACTTTTGCTTTGGTATCTAAATGATTTCCCATTTTTCAACATTCGAGTGGAGTGAGATAAAAAAATTTCCACTATTTGAAGACATAAAGAAGAATATATTAAAATGCACTTATTAAATGTAATTTTGAAATGAATGTCTTCAACTAAGAGTTACCATGTATACTGTATTCCTTGATATGTTTGAAGAGTTCATTCATAAGAATGAAGAGCATTCTTAATTATTTAATTATCAAGCTTTGGATATATTTAATAAGTCTTCTTTGGTAAATTGGAGTGGAGTGGAGTGGAGTGGAGTGGAGTGGAATGGAAGAGAAGAGAAGAGAAGAGAAGAGAAGAGAAGAGAAGAGAAGAGAAGAGAAGAGAAGAGAAGAGAATTCTTTATTGGCCAAATGTGATCGGACACACAAGGAATTTGTCTCCAGTGAATAAGCTCTCAGTGTACATACAAACAACAAGTGATAAATCATGAAATACCATCTTCATCAATCATAAGATACAACTGTGATAGTCATAAGCAATCAGCATAAATCATAATATGATACTAAATAAAACAATCAATATAAATCATAGATATATGCAACAAAGTTATAACTATAAGAACCTAAGGAAATAAGTAATAGGAAAGATGAGAAGCATAGTAGAAATACAGCCCTACTAGGTAGTTTGACATCTCAGGCCATAGACTATATTGTGGGAATTAGTTGTTTAGCAGAGTGATGTATGAGGCGGGTGGGTCGGTGGGGGGACTCTACTTGTATCTAGCTTTTTTGGCATGCAATGCCCTGTAGTGTTGTCTTGGGGGAAGATGTTGAGGCAGATTATGTCCAGGATGTGTGGGGATTTTCACAGCCCTCTTCCTAGTTCCTGCAGTATATAGGTCCTTGATGGAAGGCAAGCTGGTTGCAATTGTTCTTCTGCAATCCTAACTATCCACTGAAATCTGGTCTATCTTGTTTGATTGTTGTGCCAAACCAGACAGTTATAGAAGTGCAAATGACAGATTCAATAATTGCTTTGTAGAACTGTATCAGCAGTTCCTTGGGCAGCATGAGTTTTCTGAGTTGGTGCAGGAAGAACATTCTTTGTTGTGCTTCTTTGATATTTTTGATGTTAGGTGTCCATTTTAAGTCTTGTGATATTATACAACCTAGACATTTGAAGATCTCTATTGTTGATATTGTGTTGTCTAGTATGGTAAGAAGTAATAGAATAGGAGGGCTTTTTCTGAAAACTACTATCATCTCTACAGTTTTGACTGTGTTCAGTTCAAGATTATTCCAGCTGCACCATAGGGCCAGTTATTCAATTTTCTGTCTATGCAGGTTCAACATCATCTCGAATGAGACCAATCACTGTTGTATTATCTGCAAACTTCAGAAATTTAATAGAGGGATTCTTTGAGATGCAATAATTGGTACAGAGAGAAACGAGTAGTGCAAAGAGCACACAGACCTGGGGGATAGGCATCTGTGCTAATTGTACAAGTATTTGATGTGATTTGCCAAGCTTCGCCTGCAGCTTCCTATCTGTTAAAAAACTTATGATAAGTGTGGTCAGGCACAGCTAGCTCAATCAGTTCAGTGACAGAAATATCTGGAATGATAGTGTTGAATGCCAAGCTGAAGTCTACAAAAAAAACCTTTGCCTAGGTCTTTTGAGATTCAAGATGTTGTTATAGAATTCACTGTAAAACAGGAGGACAGAGAAAACATTACTTGCAGTGACTTTTCTAGGGGTGGTGTATTACAAAGATGAATTGGGGGGGTGGGGGTAGAAGGGTTTTTTGGCTGTTAGCCAAGCTTCAATTAAGACTTGATTAAAGTGAGATATATTTGCTACTGGAAATATATAACTAATAAAGGGGAAATTCATTTACAGAATGAATAGTATTCTGAATTTCATTTATTAAAATGTAAATAGTTCCAAAGCAGCAGATATGGCTACACCTAGACAATTTTGATTGAACTCAGCATAAGTTAACATTCTCTGACTTGATCAGGATTTTTAGGATTTCAGAAAACAATGGCAAATCACTGCCAGGAAATGCAAAGATGGCACCATGGGAGTTGACACTTAACACTAGGAGTTAAGCTCAATTGAGAGTTAAAAAGATAATGCAATACCTTTTGAATTTTAATAATTTATTTTAGAAACAATAAAAAGATTTTATTGATCCAATCCCACCTTGAAAATGAAAGGATAATTACATTTTAAAAATTCCATACATCAAAATAAGATAATATCAAAACTGAATACTAGAGAAAATTGTAAATGATAATATATGCAGATTTTTGAACATTTAAAAAAATAAACATGGGATACATTTTTTATTTTGTTGGTTGTATAATAGTCTGTTGGTGAAAGTTATGTTTTATGAACTTCACAGGTATTTAAGATTTTTCCCCTTGTGTTAGTGATGATTGTAATATAACTTAAGGTGTTTTATATATGTTGCTAAGTTTAAAACACCAGTAAGAAATTTGAAGACTGAATTCAAGTCACACATTAGGTACAAAGTCAGTTGGATGACCTTGTGCCAATCACACACAGTCCTAGAAAGCGGGCAAACCGTTTTTGAAAATGCTGCCCAAAATACCAAAGACCATTATCAACAGGAGTGCACACTGACTTGAAGGTAGAACTTATACTCAACTAAAACTCTTAGATCTATTTGATTGTTTGTAACCTTCAACTGGGCAAAACGGTGCCTCATAAGAGAACAGTTTTTTAATTACATCAAGTGGGCCGATTTATAGAATGTGTCCAAAATCCAGGACCCATGATTCTGATGGAATTGGAATTTGGCAAAGCTGGGACTGTTTCCATGTTGTTGCACTGCCACAAACAGCCACAATCATGTAATCATCATTTCCAATGTTTCCTGCATGTTTCCTAACAGGGAAAGTCAATGGGGAATTTGGCAGGAAATCAGAAGTTGCTCCCATTCCCACTGCTTTTTTGTCTATTGTGGTCATTTTGTTTCTCTGTTTAGGTAAAATGACCCATGTGTCATAGTTTGTCTTATATTTTGGGGGGTCCTGGCTCATCTTTTTTATATATATATATAATTGCAATGAAGCATTTAAACTGAAAATTGAATAAATCTATTTTCAATATTCACAGCACTTGGATTTAAATTGCTTTGCTAATTTCTATTTGGGAATGAATTTAATTAAATTCAGTGGGATTTCAGAATCCACAAATATAGTTCTGCCCTCTGACATCTGATCTGAAGAGATCTGGAGAACTCAAAGCCATTTGGAGATTCTTGAAAGTGGGAAGATAGGATATCAATTTCTTTATATAATAATTACATGCATGACTGAATTTTGGAATGTAATTATTTAGAGTAGAATTTCATGAATACACACACATACCTACAAACACTCAAATGCGCTCAGACACACACCAACAGCAAAATGAAATGAATGGGAATTTACAAAGCACAGTGCTTTGGAATTGGGGCTCAGCTCCTCGTTTGAATGTCAGAGATAATAATCTTATTTCTTTAATCTATTTATATTGTAAGATCATCAAGGCAGGCAACTGTGCTTCCGATGCATTTGAATTGTTCCTTGAATAATCCATTTTGTGTGGAAGCCTCTAGGCGCAATAGTTAGAAGGAAGAATAACAATAATTAACAAAAGCAAAGAAAGCAGGTTTGGTGATAATTATAAGCAAAGTAATTAAGAATCAAATCAATTATATGCACACATACAATTAGAGCACAGGTAAGCACGCAGGCATTTATAATGTTGAGGAGTAAGTAGCAGAGTATTGAAAACACAGAAATTAAGATATAAAATTAGCTGCCGTGAAATGTTTTCCATTTGGTTTCTGCTTGTCCGGCTCTGACTGGTGTAACTTATAATTAGTTTCTCTGCCTGCACTAGTGTGGTTCCAAAGAAACTGTGGATTAAGGAGAAACTCTAGAATTTCTCAGCACCATGACAAGTTACAACCTGAAATGCTACACT
Source organism: Laticauda laticaudata (assembly GCA_004320025.1). Lineage (NCBI taxonomy): Eukaryota > Metazoa > Chordata > Lepidosauria > Squamata > Elapidae > Laticauda > Laticauda laticaudata. Next base: position 40,549 of record BHFT01024536.1, read on the forward strand.
TAGCCCATTAAAGACTTCCCCCTCCCCCATCCTGGTGACATTTTAGTGCAGCTAGGGAAATTTGCCGTCTTGCCATTTATCATATTGAGGGCATGGATAGGGAGGAAAAAAAGGTTGCTATGAAGGACACAAATAAAATGGATTGCATGTATAGAGGTGAGCTGAAGAAAGCTGATAAATATACTCCCCTGAATGTCAGCAAATGTCACTTGAGAAGCCATTTGCTGCTACCCTTAGAGCCTCGTGAACCAACAAAGAGTAGCAAAACTGGGAAGAACAAGCTGGGCGTACTTACTTCCACATGAATAAGCAATGAACATGCTCAGATGTTACACCAGGGAAGTGGTTAAACTTGACAGATGAAGCTGTTGATTCAAACTTCCCTCTCATGTACCGTATCTATAGAAGCATCAGAGAACAAAGGAAACATCTTTGCTGTGAATGGTGCGATTAAAACAGTTTTACCCAGTCTGTTTTGTTCATACTTGCTTAAAGAAATAACACTGTTAGGGTTTTTGCTAGTCACCCAAATAACACACATATGTAGCTGAATTGCCATATTCCAAAACTGAACAAATTATAAGATACAATGCAAGGAAATTGTCTAGCACCACCTGCTGCCTGGAGGTGTTTCATAATTGTTTTATGTTATTCTTTGTTTTTCCACTGTCCTTGTTTGAATGGTTCCTGCCAAATGAAGGACTGGAGAATGGTTTAATATCAACTCAGTAGCCAGATGCAGATCGGTCAATTATTCTGTTGATTATAATGCACATGAGACATTTCCTTCAGCCTTCTCAAACTGGTGTTTGTTCCATTTCCCTGAAAGACTTGTGTGTGAGGGGATGTACCTAGGAGTCTTTGAGTGGCTTGGTACATCCCCATACACATGGGGCGATGCTTTCATACTTCCCCATTTTCTCATAGTATTCTTCTGAACTTGTTTCTGTTTATCTCTGTTCTTTTTGAGCTATGATACCTGTTTTGTTTGAAAACACACGAGGTAGACCGGGTTCCAACAACAAAAGGTTTTATTCAAACAGTAGTCAGAATAGGAATGCAGTTGATACGCAGCCCTGCAGCCCGCAGCCAGCCTTTTTATACAGGGTCCTTGGCCTGCCCTTGCTTTCAGCCCTATGGCATTGTCTTTAAATTGCCGCCTTTAGCAGCTCTTTGGTTGGTTTCCTAGTGAACCAATCCACTTCTTCTTATCTGGACCAATCAAAAAGTAGCCCCTAGGATTCAACCACTTGATATAGAACACCCCTCCCCTCTTAGTTCAATCCGACGTGGTTACGTAGTCACGCAGGTAGGCTGGGGCATGCTCCGAACGCTCCGATTAGCACTTTTGCGCCGGTTCATTCCTCGTCGAAGACTTCGACACGGTCCGGAATGGGGCCTGCTTTGTGTCTTCCGATCTTTCACTCTGGACCGTCTGGAACGGGTGAGTCGGCCATATACTTTGCCGCCCGACCTGTGAAAGATTTGCTGTAGGCCGGCGGTTTTTGCCAACTCCACCCCGTTTCCAATGGGCAGGTTGAGCTGGCCTGGCTGTCCCCTTCAACGGGCTCCTTCCCCGCAAGTCCTTCAAAACACTGGAGTCTTTTATTTTGCTCTTTGTTGGTAGCCGTAATATCATCGTTTGTTTTAGTTTTAATACGGTCTCTTTCTATCTAACTTCTCGCCGGTTCCCCCTCACCTGGTTTGTGAGGTTTATCTGTACTTGTCGCCGACTGGGTTTGTCGTGTCTGTTGGCCCGGTTCAATTATTCCGCGGATCGAAGCTGGATCTATGTGCGCTTCCCCAACTCCCTGCCAATCGGTCTACCGTTAAATGGAAAGGATTTGGGCTGTAAGTTGGGTGAATTTGGTCCAGGTAACCCACAATGGTTCACCTGTGGAAGTTTCAGGCGTATACCAAGGTTCGCCTAACTGGAAATTGCCTAAACTTTGTGGAGGAATAGGGGGTTTTCTGGGTTAAAAATTTGGGTGTAAGTCTGTCCAATGTGTTGATCTGTAAATTTTCGTCCCATAAAGTAATGTCCCGACCGATCCCGGGAACTTGTCTAGTAATCTGTACTTGGGACGGTTTGTGGCTGGTATGTGATTAGTAAAACGGTTTAGCTTATTTGTTGACATCACCTATGCTCCATTCTTTCTAGCCCTCCTTTGTGAATCCGGAACCATTCTCGTCTGCTCTGCGTTTGCCAGCCGGATAGGCGCCGGCGCGGTTAGGGCACATGTCTGATACTAGGGAGGGCGTAAGGTATTGCTCGAATTGGCAAGCTTTTTTAGTTGTGGTCCATTGTCCCGAAGACCAAGAACGTCTGGTAGAGCCCGTGGGTGTGCGAAAAGGATCGTCCTAATTTTTTTATTAGTGTTTCTGTTGTCAGTGGACGGCATGATTTTTATTCAAGCCAAATTTGAAGTAGCATAACGACGACAACGCAGAACAGGTAATGCCCCCTTGTGGACCCCGCGGAAGTCTAATATGAATTCTATGAATATGGTCCCCTAGGGTCTCCCCAAGTCCCTGATGGGTGCTTCTGGAGGAGAAGGTCTGATTCCCGTGGCATTTTATGGAAGAGTTCACCCAATACTCTACTGTCCTTATCAATCCTGGCCACCACAGCTAGGCTCCCTGGCCAGGCTTTTCATTTTAACAATCCCGGGTGACCCCTCGTCGCAACAGTCCCAGTAAACTCCTGGGCTGCGCAGCTTGGCTGGGATGACCACCCGATCTCCCCAGCAAAACACCCCCTTTAGAATAGATAGGTTTCAGTGCGTCTGGAACCGAGAAACGGGTTTTAAGAAAGTTTAGTTTTTTGTGTCTCCGGCCAGCCTTACTAACCTACCAGCACAAGAATACCGAGGAGTCAAATTGAGTCCTTACGGTGGCCTCTTGGCGACATCAATAAGGCCGGAGATGGGTAGATCGGGACAAGTCTCTATTTGGCAGCGATGTCAATTGCTGGTGCCCGGGTCTTCATCAGTAAAGTTGGTAAGGGTTGCTCTGCTCAAAGGTGCGTCACAGCATAGGGAAGTTTGTTTCCCTGGTCGATGCGTCCAGAGTAATAAGGAATAGGCTGCAAGGGAATCTGACCATCATAGACATTTTTGGTGACAGTAATGTTAGGCCGTTGGCTTGTTTCCCGCCAAAATTTCCCTCAGTGGTTTTGTGGTCGTTACAAATTTGAAAAAGGGCCGCCCGTACATGATATTCATGGAAGCGTTTTTAAACTCCAGAACTATTGCTAGGGCTTCCCCTGTCCAGTTTGACTGTAATTTCGTTCAGGTCTTTGATAGAGTCCTAGAAAGTATGCCGACAGTGCTTCTCTGCAATCTGGAAGTTGTGGGTTTAGGACGGCAATCCTACATACCAAATGGAAGCGTCGGAAAGGGTTCAACTGCCGTTAAAGGCCAGTGGTGTTGCAAAATTGGATGAGAACGTATTGTGCTGGATGTTAGCAACTTTTTAATATTCTGGAAAGCCTTCTTCCTTTGGCTAACACCCCCCGGAACATCGTCAGTTTTGCTTTTTTATCTAAAAGATCGGTGTAACCCGGTTCAGCTATAGGGCCCTTGTTTGGCAGAAAAATACATGATAAAATTGAAATTAAGGGTCCTAAAAAGGCTTGCAGTTCTGTTTTGTTTCTCGGTTCAAGGTGCTTCTTGTATTGCTTGATTTTCTATAATCTGTGGCGTGATGCCCTCACCGTCATATGAGTAGCCCAAGAATTCAACCGCTTTTTTTTCATTAAGGCCAGCAATTTTTCCTTTTTTAATTTCAAGGCAGAATTCCCTAAATTTGGTTAGTAACTTCTGTGAGTCCTTTTTTTTTAATTGAGTCTCATCTCTGGCTGAGATTAAGCGTCGTCGAAATAGGGAACGAACCCCTGTATGCCATTACGGAGGCGTTCACAAACTTTGAAGAAAAAAACGCCAGGTGCCACGCTTACTCCAATTGGAGTCCGGTGGCATTTGAAGTGCCGCCCGTTGTAGGTGTGACTAATGGTTTTGCGCTTCTGCCCGTCTTGGGTCCACTGGAAGTTGCTGATAGTCTTGTGCCAAAAGTCCGTTTAGCAAAATTTTGCCTTTGGCCCAGGGAGTGGAGTAACAATGTTGGACTACTGGCACTGGGTTATGCGCTTGGGTTTGTAAAGCATGGTTCAGGGTTTCCTTATAGTCACCACAGATTCTAATGGACCCGTCAGGTTTAATGGGTGTAAGACAATAGGCCGTTTTCCATTTGGCAATGGTCCACAGGTTTGCTACACCCCTGGGTAATTTAGTTTGTGTCGAGTTGTTCCTCTATCTTTGCCTTTAGTGCAAAGGGAACTTGTCCTGGCCTTGTTAATCTTCTTGGGGCTATCTGGGCCATCTAAGGCTAAACAGAGATAGGGTTTCCCACCCGATACTTGCCCAGTGAGAGCCGTCAAAACACGTCTTGGAATTCCGCGAATGAGAGTCATGCTTCCCAAATTGGTGGTGGTTCTCGATCAACCCTGGTCTCATCCCGATGCCCAAGGGTGGCGAACCATTCGATGCCCAGGAGGCTTCCCCGGTCTGTCCCGGTCGACGATGGTTAGGCCGGCAAAGTCCTTTTGACATGGTTGCCTTATAAGTGACTAAAAATTGTCCCATGTCCATTACAGGGATTCGGTTTGCCCTGAATAGTCCTTTTCAAGAGTCAAGGTTTGTATTTTGTAGTGTGTCTGGATTTGATGTCCTTGGGATCAGCTTTTTTATGGTATCCCAAGAAAACACATCCGAAAGGAAAGGAACCCCGGAGTCCATCCAATCTTACAGGGCTTCCCTTCGATTTGTTACAGTCTACTTTACCCTTCTTTGCCGCTTTCCGTCTGGGCGCTTTCTATAACGGGTGACGGTCTTGGTGTGTAGTTGTGCTCGTTTCTCCTTGTTGCCAAACTTTCTCTCTCTCGTTTAGGCTCGGCTCGTGTTGGGGAATTTCTGCCATCCGTGGGGCTATAGTTTTTTTTGTTTGCTGCAGACTTTCTCGATGTGCCCAGCCTTGCATGCTTTTTTACAGTAACCCGCAGACAGCGCAAGCGAGAAAATCTGCATTCGTGCCTCGGGCATGGTTTCTCCGCAGTCCAGCTCCAATTCCTCGGCCAAATTTCTTCTTTTGCGCTCTGGTTTTTATTGCGAGCCAGGAGCGGTGGATACCTCGTGCGCCTGATCCTCCTCGCTCGAATTCGGTTTCCTCTCTCGACTCTTCGAAATGGGTGGGTGGTAGGCTGCTTCCTTTCTCTCTAGTTGGGTTTTCTTTCCGGCCCTAATTTTTGTTCATTTTCTTCATTTTTGACGAGCCGCGATTTCTTGCTGCGCTTTCGGCGGCATGTGGCTTTCCGCGATTGCTTCAGTTCACAGTGATATTGGGCTTGTTTTTAACAAAGCTTTACTTTGCGCTGTAATGTCTCTCGAGTCCCACATACCCACAGCCGATCTCTCATCGCTTCGATCGATGTTTAGAAAATCGCACTCACCCCCTTTGCGCGTAGAGCAAAGCCAGACGAAATCGGCGACGGTCTCCCGCATCTCGCTGGTCCTTCCGCGGTTAGAATTCCGTGCGGCTTTATTAAGTTTTTGAACCATTAACCGAGAGGAGCATAGTTGCTTGATGGGATTCTTTGTGTATTGGGCCATACCGTTAGCTGTTTGAACGTCTCGAGGTTTCGCAAAAGGGCTTTTGGTCGCATATTTAAAAAATGACCCGCTGGTCCGCAATGGGTGAGGAATAAACCGCTCGCTTGCGTTGTTCCGAGATGTCATTCCATATCCATTGCCTTTTCCCAGATACATTTGGAAGCGATCTGTGTAAATGACTCCCAATCCTCCATCGCTAGGGTTGAAGGTGCGGGCGGTGCGTTTGCTCCCAGACATCTCTGCTGGCGTCGCTGGTCTTCTTGAAGTCACCGCGGTCGCGAGAGGTGTTCGCGATTCAGGACGATCCACCCACGAGTCCTCAGTCCGGCATAATGATCATGGTTCGGTTTTTTGAAAAACCACATGAAGTAGAACCGGGTTCCAAACAAAAAGGTTTTATTCAAAACAGTAGTCAGAATAGGAACAGTTTGGCTGCGCGAGCCCGCAGCCCCCAGCCTTTTATACCAGGCTGGCCTGCTTTGCTTTTCAGCCTCAAAATGGCATTTCCTTTAAAATTGGCCCGCCTTTCAAGCAGATCTTGGATTGGTTCCTAGTGACACCAATCCCTTCTTACTTATCCGTGAGCACCATATCGAAAACAGTAGCCTAGGATTTCAACCACTATGCATGATAGAAGCAATACCCAGTAACGCAAGATTTTTGAACCAAACGAGATTGAACAATATTAATTTCCCATGATCTCAGCTCTGTGATCCTGGTAACTGCACTCTAAATAGCATTTAATAGGAACAGATAATAGATAATCAGAAGTTGGAAGGGACTCTTTATAAGGTCCATGTAGTCGCAGGCCCCCGCCGCAAGCGGGAGACCTACATAACCATTTCTGATAAATGGCAAGTCCAATCTCTTCTTGAAGGGTTCTCAGTGAATAGCGCTCCCCAACAACTTCCAAGGGTAAGTTGTATCCATTGGGTTTGATTGTTCTCCCCTGTCAGAAAAGTCTTTTCCCTTATTTCCAAGGTTAAATCTCTCCTTGTTCCAGTTTCCATCCATTATTCTCCTGTCTGCCCTCTAACAGGCAGCTTTAGAAAATAGCTTGACACCGGCTTCCTCTCAGTGGAGCAGCCCCCTCAAATATTGGGCAGAATATGCATGCATACCTCCCCTGCTGATTCCCTCTCACGGTCTTACTAGACTAGCCAAGCCCAGTTCCTGTAACCGTTCTTCATATGCCTTAGTCTCCAATCCCCTAATCAATCATTTGCCTTTTTGGCTGGCAAACACACTGGTACCACACTGCTTGCATGTTTAATTTGTAATCAGCAAGGACACATGAACCCCTTTCATGAGACCAAACCATGTTTTCCCTATCCTATACATGTAATTTACATGTTTCCTACCCAGATACAAAAGTTTACATTTTTCTGTTAAATTCTATCCCCTTCATTTCAGCCCACTGTTCGAGTCTTTCTGAATTGTCTCTCTTTAATCTAAACTATTACCTACCTTTCCTAGTTTTGTGTCATCTGCAAACTTTGTACATATTCCCTCTATTTTGCTGATAACCAATTCTGGGTTGCTCTCTATCAAAATTAAAAACAGCATAAAAGCTGTATTAAAACTGTAAAATTAGACAGTTTAGGAATTATTCGGCCAATTATGAAACTATATATTAATTGTAATTTTACTTTTTTATGAGGTGAATATCATGAGACACTGCTGAAAATTTTGCTGAGCTGTAGATACACTCTTGTTTATGGCAAGACTGTCAAACTCATGACTCTCAGGCTGGCCACACGCACGCCCAATATAGCAAAGGAGGAAAGTCACAATATCTCATGTGACACTGCCGTGATGAGACGAGTTTGACACCCCTGGTCTATGGCATTCGTTGAATACTCTAAATTAGTAATGCTTAGTCAAAAAATAACAAAAAGTTAGTGTGGCACAATCTGCATGTGACAAACCCATGTTGATTCCTGTTAATTTCAGCATGCCTACCCATATATTCACAGCAATGCTCCTTGATAATCTGTCAAAGAGCATGACTAGTATAGAAATCAATCTTTTTTTTTTCAAAAAGTTTTTTAATTTTTACACATCTCTTTGCATGGGCAATGTAGTTCCAGATTATAACACTTGTACATAATTATACTTTCATTTCCACTAATCGTATATGATGTCATCTCATATCATTATCCATTTCATTCATCAATAAATTTCCATTTCATATTTCAATTCATTAATTCAATATCAGTATCATTTCATCCAAAGATTCTCAGTTCTTTATCCCCTATTATTTCCATTTTCAGCTTACCATCTATTTTATTTAACATTACATATCATTATTATCCTTAATTTTCTCTAAGCCAATTATATAATAAACAATCTTAAAAAAATAAAAATAAAACCCAATATATTTAGGATCCACATGGTATATCCCCTCAATTAATCTAATTTAATAATTCATTCCCCAGCTTTAAATATATTCACATTAAATAATCAACTTTATATTTTAAAACATATTTATTTTAAAAAATCCCCTCCCGAAATCACTAAATTTATGTTCGTCAGACGAACACAATACAGAAGCCTGATGATGGCAGATGAGATTATGACAAAACGTTGCTACAACTTTAAAAGCACAACTACAATGACGTGGGAAAATACCTGAACAAAGCTGAACAGCAT